>QANX01007556.1:0-27411 GCA_003254975.1 Ochetophila trinervis
ACTCTATAATTATCTAATATGGTAAAAAGAAATTAACAATAGACACTCATTCAAAATGCTCTAAATTATCTTTTAGATCAAAATCAAACAAAATGCAGCTAACTTTTA
This sequence comes from Ochetophila trinervis, assembly GCA_003254975.1. Lineage (NCBI taxonomy): Eukaryota > Viridiplantae > Streptophyta > Magnoliopsida > Rosales > Rhamnaceae > Ochetophila > Ochetophila trinervis. Next base: position 109 of record QANX01007556.1, read on the forward strand.
AAGAGAAAAATATATTTTTTTATTACTATATGTCCATTTTTAATAAGTGGAACTGTATTAAATAGTACTTTACTGTGTTGGGTATAACTCAATACAGTCAAATCTGATCAATCTGTTTTATCTGGTCTATCTTGTATTGTAGAAAAATGCGACTGACCCAAGAGGCTGTTATGCTTTGATTCTCATATGGAGCTCTAAACTTCAACCCACAAAGCAAATCAATGCTGCCACTGAATAGTAATAAAACAATAAAATAAAATAAAAATAGGCCCAGGTGGCGATCTGTTCCTTTTCTACATTGGATTTTCAAATCCATAAAAAAATAAAAAGGCTCTGTTTCTTTAAACATTTTTTTTATTAAATTATTATAAAGCTACATATGAATAGTAATAATAATAATAATAATCTAATTTGGAGGAAATTGTTGAAGATCCATGTGGCCCAACTCCGCATAGCTCTACTTCAGCCCAAAATTCCAAATCCAATTAAATAGAGATCCAATAAACATGTCCGACTAGTTTGACCCACGTACTGCCTAACCCATTATAATTGGCTTCAAAAATAAAAATAAAAACAAAATTCTTTCCTACCTTATTTTCTTAAAAAAATATAATTAGCAATTTTTTATAATATTAAAAACAGAGGTATTATATCATTGTCGCAAAAAACAGTAATTTCTAGCATAGACAATATTTAGTAGGGATGCCAATTTGCGAATTGTATTCGAGTCTGTCAGTTTATTAATCGTGTTAAAAAATTTCAACTTTAACATGTATATATAAATTTTTTTTTGATAATTTGTATTTATAAATAATTCGTGTTGACTTGTTTAGTCTATTTTAATAAAATATTTTTATTATTGTTTACATTATAATATGTTAAAATATACTATTATTCTTGTTTTAAATTTTATTAATTAATTTAACTTATTCTTGTTAATTCATATTAATTTTGAATTAAACAGACTAATTTGGCTTATTTATTATTATATTAATTGTAATGATATTAATAAATTAATGGTTTTTTAATTGTATTATTATGTTATAATTTAAATTGTCATTCTTATTATTTAGCAAACTTAAAATTTTAATTATTTTGTCAAGTGTTGCCACTTTGTACATTGTTCAGTCAATCTCGGGCTTTATACGTGTCGAAATATCATTTCATACATTTTATCGAAGTCAAAGTATACCAACTTTTATAACTATGCTGTAGCAGAATTTAAAGTTCATTAACAGGTTTTTTTTTTTTTAAAAAAAAAAAAATTGCCAACAGTTTCTCTGTTTTTTTTTTTTGGCTGAATTTTGCCAGCAGTTTCATTTGAGTTTGGTACGGCCCAAAAATAAACAAAATTAATCTCTACCTCATGAAAAAAGAAAAGAAAAAAAATCAAAAATCATGTGGAATAGGCAAGGGAGGGAATCAAACCAGCATGCTATAGTATTTATGATCGTCTTCAAATAACTTTTTAATTTAAACGATATATTTTCTATGACAAAGAAAAAATTTAAAATAAAGAATGAAATTTTAAAAAGCTTTCCAGCACCACTTTTTTTCATTTATGCTTTTTATTTTTATTTTTTTTATAAACATTTATTGCTTTACTTATAACTCTTCTTTATTTTCATATGAATTATTTTTTAAAAATTATATTAGTAGTATGGGAACATGTCCATTGTGCTATATAAAATCAAATCAATATAATATTGAAATAAAAAATGGATTCAACTTTCTATATTTAGAGAAAAACTAATATTTTATATTAAAAAATTAAAAAAAAAAATATCCTATTGCTCTTTATTAAAGATTAACTTTTTAAAGTAAAAAACACGATATATTTAGAGTTTAATAAAAATGCTTTATTGCATGATGTCCCTTTCTTACATTGAATTCTCTCCCAACTCAATAAATAAATCAACAACAAATGAAGCTTGAAACATATTAAACAAGTTGAATTTTTTAAACAAACTAATTAATATTAATATCTCTCTCTCCCTCTCTGCTATATTCATCATCATAAATAACCCCACTCTCTCTACAATAAGGTCGGTGAAGCCTTTAAAAGGGACTGCTTAGGTAGGCTCTGTGGTGAGGGGTTTGAAACTTTGAATGGCTACAATCTAGAAGGAGATCAACGTAGAGCATTATCCTAGAAAGTTGAATGACACAAAAAAAATATATATATATATATATATATTTTGTTAAAATATGATTACCTAGAGGGAAATTATTTTCCAAGTACCTCCCTATTGATTTTGGATCCTATAAAGTAATTTTGCACTTCAAGCTATAAGCCTTGCACAAATACAAAGTAACAGCAAATATAGGAGTGGGCATTACAAAAATGAAATTGATCTCCATTGTAAGCGTTTAGAAGTTATCAATATTGGACTAAAAAAAAAGATGGAATCCAAATATTAAACAAAATAAATATATAAATAAATAAAAGGAGTGCGGCACTCCAAAAAAAAATGTTAAATAAGTATATAGCAATGGTCCTATCCAAAGCAGTTCAATAACAAACTTATTGTATCTCATATAATGATTAATTTGATTTCTGAAATTTGAACTGTATATTTCTAAATACACTTCTCTTGGGCCAAAAAATGAATGGTATACATCACCTCCATACTCATTTCCTTACAATACATTGAAAGGAAAAAAAATGAATTTAAAAAACAAAAAAAGTAAGGAAATGAAGAATAGTGACTACAATCTAAAATTGACCCATTTTATTCTTTTATATTTCAAGAATATGTCTATTGGGATTTTAGAAAGACATTAAAGTTGAGTATTGAGTTGTCTTCAAATGCAATTAAAAAATTGCATTGATTGGGTTCAGTTTTTACCAACCAAATGATGTTTGAAAATTTATCTCCATGTGAATGGTTTTTATCATTTTCTTTTATGGTTTGGATTAGGCATTGGAATACAATATCATTTATATTTTTCATGATTTGGTCGTATCTCAAGGGCCTTGCCAGTTTTAAATGTTGCATTGAAAACTTTATGGTTTGTAATAAATACTTGTGACTTCCTTGGCCTTGAAGAATAATAATATAAAGACAAAAACCCAAATGAAATGTATTTGCAATAAAGTATTTAATATTTATACAAAAGTAAATGTATAATATAAGTCATCTAGTATGAAGTATGAATATTTTGGTCATATCCATATACTTACTACCCCATACATGTATACCAATTAAAATTCATTTAATATGCTCTTTAAGATTGTGAATAAAATATAAGATAAATGCTAGTTTAGTGCACCTCGAGGAGTATTTAATGTTGTCATTTCTTTTTCTCTTATTAATGTCTTTAATTTCATGTATTTAATAGTATTAAAATTATTTCGTAACATGATTTAAGGAAGAAAAAAAATCTCACATAACAACTTATTTTTTTAATATCTATTTTTTCTTTATGCATTTCAAAAGTTAATTGCTGTCATTACTATTTCTTTTAGAGCGTAGTTATCTAAACACTTAATAATTCTTAAATTTATTTTATTTATGATTTTCTGTTATTTAAATGTAATTATTTAATGCTACTATGATTGTTCATACTATTGAAAATATATTTTAAATAACATTAAATAGTTCTGAACTAGTAACTGTTTCAAGAAATTTGAAATAATCTCTATAAGAATTTTTTTTTAAAAGAATTATTATTTGATATATATACATATTTAAGCTTTCGAAATCAATAAATTAACTATTCCAACTACTATTAGCCTGCCATGGCAATCCAAAATTAAATTTTCAATGGAATATATGTGTATAAACTAAACGCACCACTAAATTTTAAAAAGAAGTCAAAAGTACCTTTTTCAAACACTAAACTGCTTCTCCTTAATCTAGTCCATTAAAGTGCTTTGATAAGATTAATATCCAAAATAAAACCCTAAAAAAATAAAATAAAAAAGGGTATGAAGAATGAATAAGAAAAAAGTTAAGGGTAAAAATGAAAACAAAAATTCCAACTAAGAAAAGGCCCAGAGGATTCATCCAAAGCAATAAATGCGACCATAACTTTAGGTGCCTCAATTTTCTTGAATTCTCCTCCCACTCCTCCACAACTCCTTCAATTAATAACCCCTAACATTAAATGAAACAATCAATCAAATTTAATCAATTCCCTGATAATGAATATTTATTTATTTATATTTATTTATTTTTAAATAATTTTTAAATAGATATTGAAATATAGTTAAGGCATTAATATTTAATATATTTTTTTTAGTAATTTTTATAAAACGGGCTATATTTACTACCATATATAGCTCCATTCAATCTCAAAACCCCTTCACTTGTCTCTCTCTCTCTCTCTCTCTCTCTTTTTCAAAGAAGAAGAAGGAGAAGAAGAAGAAGCTCTGTGAATCCCACAAATGGCTGCTGACGTAAGCTCTCTGGTTCGGGTTATGAACCGGTACAAGGATGATCAACATCGAACGGTGGGTAGTGAATCTAGCGCTGAGAAATCTACGGCTCTAATTACTCGGGACTTGCTTGGTGGATCCGCATCCAAGTTCGTGAATGAGACCCAAGAACTGGACCTCGATTTGCAGGTTCCTAATGGATGGGAAAAGCGCCTGGATTTGAAGGTTGGTCGATTTTCTCACCTTGGTCTGTCTCTTTCCCGGGAAAAAAATGTACTTTCTTTTCATAATTTCTTGGAAAATTATTTGTTTCGTTTCAGCAGAAGATGGATTTCAATTCATTTGATTAATTCTTATGTTGTTCTTGCAACTGGGTTGCTTTCAATTCTGTGAATATGACTGTTGTTCATCTCAATTTTTCCTTTTCCTCTATGTGCTTTACTGATATTTTTGTTTGTTTTTTAGTATTTTGTTTCCTTTGGTTGCTGGAAAAAAAAAAGAAAAAGAAAAAAAAGAGAGAATTAAAAGGAAAATAATAACAATTATAACTTGATTCAGTCTGTTGCTTTTGATTATCGAAACTATGAAATAAGTCAATCTAAAATTCGATCCTTTTGTAAAATTTCTGTATGCTCGTTCTGCTTTCTTCTTCTTTCTTTCGTTTTTTTTCCCTTTTTTATTTAGATAATATATTTTTTTTTTGGGTAGAAATTTAGATAATAGATTAACAGCACAAAAGTTTGACTTTTCATGTTCTTCATACTCGTTCCTCTAAACTTCCTCTGCAATCGACCATCTATCATTGATCTTCTATGAATATCTTGAATTTTATGATTTATAAATATCTTTGAAAATGAGCCATAAACAATACGATTTGGGGGCTCATTTTTTTAGAAATGAGTGTTAATTTTGAAAATAATAATAATAATTTATAGCATGAGGAAATGTGATAAATTAATATAATGATGCTCTTCAATGCTCTGAAACTTCTAATCCCACTGCACATTCTTTTAAAAGCTACCTTTATGTCATTGATTAATTAATTTGTATTAATTTCAGATTGTGAAATTTGTTTATTGGTATAATTTTATATGTAGCAATATGCATAACACATGTTGCTTATAAATTGTTTGCAGTCAGGAAAAGTGTACCTACAAAGATGCAATTCTCCAGTCTCAGACCATCATAAGAATCATACCAATCAAACAGTTCCAAAGCTTCAAGATTTAAATTTCCCGCCATCACCGTCTTCGAAAGCACCGTTGAACCTTTTCGACGACGGTAACTTGGAGCTGAAGTTAGTCTCATCATCTTCGTCCCCATCAAATTATCAGAGTGTATGCACCTTGGATAAAGTAAAATCTGCACTCGAAAGGGCAGAGAAAGAGCCGGTTAAAAGGCGATCATCATCGATGTGGAAATCGTCGTTGTCATCGTCGCCATCTTACTCATCGTCGTCGTCTTCGATGAAAGAAACACAGGAGGAAGAACATGAAGAGAAGTTGATGTCATCTCCATTTGCAGCAGGTTGTCCTGGATGCTTATCTTATGTGTTGATAATGAAAAATAACCCCAAATGCCCCAGGTGTAACTCTGTTATACCATTGCCTATGATGAAAAAACCTCGAATTGATCTAAACATGACAATTTGAAGGATGAAAAAGAAAAAAATTATTTGAGCTTCGTATTATTTTTGTATATGAATAGATTACAAGTAGGTGTTTCTTCTTAAGAACTTAGATTTGTTAGGAATAGGAGAGTATATATACATTTTATAAAAGGTCTATGCTTTTCTTCTTTCCTTTTTCTTTTTTTCAAGCATAATTGATACAAGTTTTCATGCAATTTCTTCAATCTGCTTTTTAAGTTGTAGTTCGTTATGTCCATGATCATATTGGGAATACAGTTGGAAATTTTAGGAACTGTTTCTTAATTTTGTCTTGGCTTAAACTACTGTTGGGTATTTTCAGTTTTTTTGCATCTTGAATTTTGTTATTAAATGGGTCAAAGTATATAGTTTAATTTTAATCCATTTGTTTTGAGTTGGTGCTTGAGAAAAATAATGGTGTTGAGGTGTGATTCAATATTTATTGTTATAATAGGTGTTAAATTAAATAATTTAATTGTGTTTTAATAAAATGTAACAAATTTATATTTGAAATTCATATTTAACAAGGAAAAAAAAAACTCTGAGTTCAAAAAGAAATTAAAAATAAATCATTCAAAATCTTAAAATCCATGGTTGATTGATAAAGATAATTGTGCAAGGGAAGAAAGTAGTAATTTTTTATTCTTTAATTTATTTGTTTTTTAATTTATTTTTTAATTGTTGATGGATACAAGCAAATCAGTGCCGTTACGAGCACATAATCAGGTGAAGTTAATGCTCTTAAATTCTTTAAGGAAAAAAATCATTTTTGTTCAAACAAAGTTGAATTACTTTACTGTTGCTAAAAGCAAAAAAAAAATGGAAGTAAAAGAAAAAAAAGGCCATAGATAATTTTACGTGCAGGACTTGGCTTTTTTTGCTTTTGGCATTTTGCTTCCTCTTTAGTGGTCTGCATTAATTCACATTCAATCAAATCCCACGCATTTAAACCTAATACCTACTTAACTTTAATGACTTATCAAACTAGGAACATTATTTAATCTTAATTATTATTATATCAATTTTCATTTCTAATGAGCCAAAACTTAGGACTGTCCAAGATTTTTGAAGAGGATTAATACGGATAATTCCAGAGATATTAATCTCCCATAAAATAATAATAAATAAAAGACACATGTCTTTTTTTTTTCACAAAATATAAAATTTCTCTCAAAGTTGATAAATCTTTACTACAACACTATACATTGGAGTAAAATAAAACAAAACACAAAATTAATTTCATTTTCCATGTCAAGAAAAAAAAACAAATTAATACTCTCAGAATATCGGACAAATAGCGAATAGTATATGATATCAATCCTACATGTTTGTGTTTTAAGAGTATGATATTTCAATTTTCAAGAGTACCGAAATCAATGTTTTTTTTTTTTTTTTTTTTTACAACTGCATCTAGAAAAAGGCATCACATCAAACAATTCTTTGTACATATTTTTAACATTTCTGATTGGCCTCGGAGTAATTTGTTTCTTTCAAAAAATAGAGTACTATTAATTGAACACCTACTATAGTGTCCCTTCATAATTTGGTGCTAAGAATTGTAAGCTCATTAGTTGCAAAATTGAGTAGAGAAAATAAAAATGTAAGAAATTAAAAAATAAATAAACTGTTTTTGCAATAGGTGTATTAATGCTATAAGGTGGCATTTATGCCACAATAAATATACTTCTCCTTCCTGAATATTTTGTAATTGTTCTGCAAAATAACCTTTATAGAATCTGACCCAACTTAAATAAATCACAAAATATTTATTATAAACAGAGAGAGATAACAAATAATAATAACAAATTTTAAACAGATAAACTTTGGGACCCAAATATTGAACAATTTGTGTACATTACAAATCATCATTAATTATGATCTCTATGCAATTTATTTTGATATGTTCATTTTAAGTGGTATAAATACAAATTAAAATTAAAATTATTTTTTTGGATTAATCAACATGGTTAGGGTATGTCTAGTAATGTTCATCTCCATGGAGTTTTTGTTATAGGATTAATAAAATGGGAAAGTGATGTACAAAAATATAGTTGTGTCCTATAAATGTTTGAAAAGAGCATTCAACTACAGTTTGTCGAACTGAGGTGCTTAATGGTTTGCTGCATGAAGCTAATTATGGCCATTTACTAGACCAATTCATTAATATACCTAACAAACATTAAATGAGAATTTAATTTTATCATAGTCCTCAAAGTTTTGCCTACCTACCTTCTTATATCAGCTTAAATGTTTTCTTTCCCAAGTTAACTAAAAAAGAAAAATATAATCAATATATAAATAGAAGAAAATTGTATTTTTCTAAAAAATTTAAATTCTATCAATATATTTTGCAATGAATATTTTCAAATTTCGTTGAGGATAATTTTATAAAACTACAATTCAGCTTATTAATATCGAGATTAAGTATAACCTAGTTATGATGATCCTATAAATGGGTTAACTTTGTGAAAATATAATCTGAAAAAACAACGAATTTTAATGGTGGACAAGGAGAAGAATTGAAATCTCAACTATCCCACCAAATATATTGCTTTACCACTATGTTTGCATTAAATTTAGGTATTCTCAACCATTAATTCTACCATACTTTGTTGAATATAATTAATTACTCACCATCAAAATACATATAAAAAGAAAAGTCATCCATATTCATTTTCCTGTGGCTAAAAGGTGAATAATTTAAAAAAAAAAAAAAAGAAGGAAAAATATCCATTTATTTTTATATCTATTTGGTATAGGTAGATGAGCTATAAGGGAAATATAAATTGATGGGAAAATATATATTGTCCTGCAATTTCCCAAGTCAGAAATGTCAAGCTCAAATAGGTCGGAGAAGTATTTGCAAACGAAACCATAAAGCATTGTACATCCCATGGCAATTAGAATGTATGCCAGCAACAATGCATATCCGTGCCATTTTACTTTACTTTCTTTATAATTAACTGTCCTCCTTTTTTTTTTTTTTTTTTTTAAATCTCTAGCATGAAAATAAACTAACATGATTTGGCAATCACATTTATGTTTACACATAATGATGCAGGAAAAATTGTGTCCTATGAGCAGGTATGAACACCTAGGGGTGAATTTAGTTTTGTGTAATACTTTTTTTACCAATAAAAAATGTTTGAGCGTTAGAGTTAGAGGTTAATTAGCGTGCCTTTACAACTTCGAATGGTGAAACCATGTAACATTATCTCTTACATTTTTGGATTCTTACGTATTTTTTTATTTTATTAGATGAAATTGCTGAGTTTTGAATATAAAAGATAAAAAGTAATCATCATATTTTTTATATTTTATTTTTAATAGTTACCATCTTATATAAGGAGGTTGTATACATAATACAGAAGCTTATTCTTGTTAGTTTTTGAATTATGTCGTAGATTTTTTTTCCCCCTAATGAATAACTGTATTGAGAGAGTTAATAAATAAAGGACGAGTAGAATTCGTCCAAAAGAATTCAATATAATAATATTTTGCAAGCATCATAAAACAGATGTAGCTCGTAGACAGAATTTAGATCAATTTATATATTCTCATCCTTCTTAGGAAAGGTGTAATAATTTGTTCAGCGAAAATGTTAAAAATTTTCATTTTAACTGGAAGTTAAACAAGTTGATCATGGTATGGGTTTAAAGTTGACTTCTTTTACGATTAAATTTTTGCTTTGACTTTAATATCATTGTATAAATCTCGTCAATAAAAATATATAAACAGGTAACACGTTTAATTCTGATCCAAAAATAAAAAATTGAAGTTAAAACAGTGCTTAGAAACATTTTGGTCATTGATCAATATGATGTCACATATTTGAAAATTGATTTATTATATTATTTCTATTATTTTATATTAATATTCGGTTTTATATATGAATATATTTATATTTATATTATTATTATTATTTTATTTATTTATTTGAAATTGGATTTCTCTCTCTCTTATCCCTCCCTCATCCTCCCTCTTTCACGCACAGCAGCCCCGACCAGCAACCTTCACTATGCAAGCGATCACTTTCTCCGTTTGATTCTTCTAGTAGAAAGTATTACTAATAATTATTATTAATGATATTTTTATCATTAATAAAAAGATAAATTTTATATAATTTTGATTATAAATTCTGAATGTTTTTGAGAAATTTTTTTTTAATAATTATGTGTAAAGCCTCTGTTAAGCTGATATGTCAAAATAAAAATAAAAAATGTCAAATCTGTTAGACATGTTGACTCAGAAAAAATTATTTTTTCATTTTTTATCGTTATCTTTGACAGTTTTATTTTAATCAAGGTTAATTTTAATTAGATTTTATTTTATTTTAAAAAATTAAACATCATCAATTAAGTTTATTTCATATAATTTTTATTAGAGACTATTTTTGAATTTTTATTATCTATTAAATAGATATTTGGCACATAAGTAATAATAATTTCTATTCTACATACTACATAAATTTCAATTCACAATATTATTAAAAATGCTGTTATATATACAATGTTCATGTAAAATATGTTGCTATATTTCTATTTATTGGAGAACTTTAGCTAGGGTCCCCACTTCTAATTCAAAATAGTAAAGTTTTTAAATACAGTATAATATGGTTTAGTACAGCAAACTAATAATTATTTGTCACCTCTCATATTGTGCTTCACGATCGAAATGGGTGTCATGTGCAATAAAAGTATGGTATATAGCTCAAACAGTCTTCTCCTGCACCCTACTAAATTACTAATGGCAGATTCCATTGAATATAAATTTCACTACTATCAAATATTAAATATACAATAGGAAATATATAATAATTTATTTTTTATCGATTTAATTTTTTTAAAATTAATAATTGAACATAGTACCAAAACTTAATTCAAAACTCAACAATTTCATTTAAAATAAAAAATACTTATACAAATTCAAAAGATATCATACTAAAAATGTACATTTTGAATCTATATGTGAGGTATAAAATATTTAACAGCTCATTTTCTATTAGCTTTTTTGAAAAATTGGTAATTCAACATAACTATCAACTTAGGCACCTTTGGAACAAACTCATCTCATAAACAATCAAATTTACCCTTAATCGAATTAATTCAAGAAAGATTTCACTTTTTAAATATGCATTTTTTTATTGTATACGTACCAGATTCTCTTATCAGTTTTTGCATCTCTGTTTTAGATTTTATTATTCAATTGGGAATAATGAAATTGGTTAGTATTCGTTTTGGATTTCTGGTTTAATATTGGAAATTGGTTTACTCAATTAGCTTAGCAGACTCCGAAGTTTAGTATGCAGGTGTATAATTTTCATGGAAACGGTCCAGTGCAAAGCCAATATTTCGTTTTTTGAAAGATACATATATAGTTTGAATTCTCATCCCAATATATATGTGTGTGTGTGTGTGTGTGTGTGTGTGTGTGTGTGTGGTGAGGGTATTGAAGATTGATTCATTTAATATTGGGTTTGAGAAATTGATTGGATATATGTAATATTAATTAGAACATTTTATAACCATTAACCTAGAAGTTGGAATTATTCAACCAAAAAAAGAAGTTGCAACTACTAAGCATGCATATATATATATACGTTATATCTGTGAACTCACACATACAGATTGATGATATCACCTTTTTTTTTTTCTTTCTTAAGAAAAAAAAAAATTCACCTCCCTGTGTGATCTGATCTTCATGGTAGGTCAGCAACATTAAAGACATATTGAACACTAACATGAATTTTTGCATTTATCCTCTGTGTTATTTATATATATGTGTGTGTGTCTACATTGGTTAAACATGGGTAAGATGAATGAATTACTATCCCTAACAAAGTTGATCTTTTACGGTGGAATTTCAAATTTATTGGGAACTAATAAGTGATATCAAAGCTGAGATCCAGATTGAGCCATGTATACACGCAAAATGGATTTTAAAATGAATCAAATATTGATGGAGAAAAATAATTCTATGATCGACGGTCAAAATTTAATAACGAAAATTTTATATCAAAGCGGTGGACGATGGAGACTTCCATGGTAACACAGTGAGCCTCTTGTTGACGAGATGGAGACAAAAAAATATTATCCGCTCGAGAGATGCCAGAAAAAGAACAGGTGGGTGACCTCTATGAATTATTCTTTGAATACCCAAAGTTGAAAAAAAAGAAAAGAAAAAGAAAAACAGAAGGCCCGCATAGTTCTTCTTCTTCAATATTAATATGGACCACGATCCTTCCCTCATTTAAGCTTTATTTAAGCTTTTGAGGATTGTGTGACACATGACAACTTAAATATAAACCTATTTAAGCTTTTCCTTTCTATTCTTCAATAATTGAAATTACTTTCAAATAGGATTATATTTCTATTTATATATATGAATGAGTACGTATTCGTCAATTTTTTTGAAAATTATTTCTTTTTGATATTTTATTTTTAAGAAATAATAGATTAAATGAAAAAAATAAACAAGTAAATGAAATGATGGATCTTGACTTTTTATTTGTTAATTTCTAAGTACCACTAGATTAGAAAAAAAAAAAAATAGAATGAGTAAGTGAATAATAAATCACGATCCTACATGTTTAAATTGTTATGTGTCACAGGATCCACAAAAGTTTAGGTAAAGCTTAGATGAAGAGAGGATCCTAATCCTATTAATATATATTGTTTGATAAAATTTAGGTAAATGCTATTTTCAATCATTTAAGAAGGCAACCATGTTTCAAGGCCAAAAAAAGGTCAAAGAGAAAAAAAATAATGAAGTCGGGAAATACATTTTAGGTTTGTGATTTATATAAGTTTCTAGCAATGTTGAAATCTATATATTGTTCTTGATCATATTAAATTATAATGATTTTGACTTAATTTAAAAAGAACATATACACAAACATAATTAATTACAAAATATTCATAGCTAAATAACACAATTATTTTTATATATATAATTAGACTATTGTAAAGTATATTTGATAATTTTTAAAATGTGGATCGTCATTCATAATAGTTATTAGTAATATTTTATCATTGATTTATCAATAATAATAAATTATTAAAAATAATCTATATTTTAAAATTATCAGATATACTTTATAATAGTTTGACTACATATATTATAAATATTTATACCATTGCAAATAACACAATCATTTATTTTAATATTGGTTAAATAAGACAATTTTGTTAAACACTATTAGCCAAAAAATAAAATTAGACTAAAAATGCAATAAATTAAAACTAGAGAGTTAAAATTGAAAAGTTTTAAATTTGAAGGTTCATGCTACAACTTTTCTAAACTATAAAGTAATAAGTGCAATTAACCCATTACACAAACTCTTCCTCTAGTTTTAAGTTTTTTATTTTATTTATTTATTTATTTATAAACAATGATAAAAATATCGATATCGGCGAAAATATTGAATATCAAAAAAATAGAAATATAGGTGAAAATATAGATAGAATATTGATATCGATAAAAATTCAAAAAAAAATGATGGAAATTTATAAATAAAAAAATGAAATTTTTTTAATGAAATTTCAGGATATGCTTAATTATTAAATATTTTTTCAATTTAACTATAAAAATTGAAAAGATATTGAGTGTAAATTATATTTTCATATTCAAAAGATTTATAATACTTGCTAACAGTAATTAAAATACTATTATTAAGTAATAAATTATTCAAAAATTAGAATAATAATACAAGTACTTAAATATGATTAATATTATATCGAATTTTTCGGTGATTAAAAATTTATACTCTATTTTTTATCATTATTTTCAGTAGTGTATTGAAAAAAATATTGATCAAAAAGCATATCTCCTTAATAATTTTGCATATAATTATTGATATGCCAACTATATGGATTTAATATTGCATGCATTTGTCCTTGCATATCATAATCAAGTTTCCCTTATAATTATAATTCATGTCTGTCTTTTTTTTTTTTTAGTTTATTTGTTACTATTCTTTCGTACATTTATTCTAACTTTTAGAATTCCACTGTTAAAAATAAAATTTATATATTTAAATGATCATGCTGTTAAATTTTTTAGAAATGTTCACGAGGAGAGTGAAGTGCGTTTTAATCAATTAAGTTTTTTAATATGCAGAAAGTTTATGTCAAATGGATGAAGAGTAGTTTTTTTTTNAGCTTCTCTATAACGTTCACTGACGAGGAGGCCGCGAGAGTGCAACATCCACACGACGATGCTATAGTTATAACAGCCCAGGTGACCAACCACAGGGTGTATCAAATTTTAATTGATAACGGGAGCTCGGTTGACGTCCTCTACCTGTCCGCCTTCGACGCAATGGGGCTGAAAAGAGAAGTCCTCAAACCTGTGCGTACGTCATTGATGGGGTTCGCTGGAGAGACCGTTTTCCCTGAAGGTTCCATCGAGCTGCCCCTCACCTTCGGAGAAATCCCCAACAGATCCACTATCATGGTGAACTTCCTGGTGATAAAGTCAGCGTCAGCGTATAATGCCATCTTGGGAAGACCGACACTCAATGTTTTGAGGGCAGCGACCTTGACTTACCACCTCATGATAAAGTTCCCGACCGAAGGAGGAAGTGTCGGATCGGTGCGAGGAGATCAGTATGAGTCCAGGCAGTGCTACGCAACAGCTCTTAGGGAGAGAGACTTCCACGCCGAAGCGCTGCCCATTTTTTCCACCTCCGGACAGAAATGTCCTGAGCCGCGCCACCAAAGGATCAACCACTTGATCCACGCTGGATCCTCCAATCAGAAATGTTTCGAGCCAACATCGACCCCCGAGCAGAAATGTTCTGGGCCAGCTCGGAGTCTAGCACCAGGAGAAAAATCACAAAGACAAAAACCACCCTCCGAGCAGAAATGCTCCGAGCCAAATCTAGGAATAGCCACCCCGCCAGTACCTCCTGAAGCTGGCGAAGAGAACTTTTCACAGGCACCTAAGGCCAATTCGGAAGTGATAGCTGAAGACTCATTAATGATGGAAATCCAGGCGACCGAGGAAGAACTTTCTGAAAGGGAATTACACGACATAAGACAAGGCATGTTCAGAGGAGAACCGGTGGAGGAGCTTGCCAACATCCAGATAGATCCAAACAACCCGGAGAGAACCACGAGAGTCGGTACAAAGCTCTCGCCCGAGCTGAAGGAGGAGCTTTCAGATTTTTTGAGGGCCAATTCGGACGTGTTTGCGTGGTCCCATGAAGACATGCCAGGAATAGACGCGGAAGTGATGGTGCACAGGCTGAACGTGGATCCTAGCTTCAGGCCAGTGAAGCAGAAGAGGAGAGCCTTTAACCCTGAGAGATATGAAGCGATCAAGACTGAAGTAGACAAACTCGTGAAGGCGGGGTTCATCAGAGAAGTAACATACCCCACCTGGCTGGCCAACGTGGTGTTAGTAAAGAAGAGCAATGGAGATTGGCGGGTGTGTGTAGACTTCACGGACCTGAACAAAGCATGCCCCAAGGACAGCTTCCCGCTACCCAAGATTGACCAGCTGGTAGACTCTACGGCAGGTAGTGAGCTATACAGCTTTTGTGACGCCTTCTCAGGGTACAACCAGATTGGAATGCACCCTGACGATCAGGAAAAGACCGCCTTCATCACCAACCTCGGGCTGTACTGCTACAAGGTGATGCCTTTTGGGCTCAAGAATGCTGGAGCTACATACCAGAGGCTGGTTAACAAAATGTTCGCTGACCAGATCGGGAAGACAATGGAGGTGTACGTAGATGATATGCTAGTGAAAAGTAGCAAGGCGAGCAAGCATCTGGATCACCTGAGTGAGATGTTCGATGTTTTGAGGAAGCACAAGATGATGCTCAACCCCGCTAAATGTGCCTTCGGGGTATCCTCGGGGAAGTTCTTAGGTTTCATGCTGAACCAGCGGGGGATTGAAACCAATCCCGACAAGATAAAGGCGATCATGGAGATGGTATCGCCCCGGAAGGTGAAGAAGGTTCAGAGGCTCACAGGAAAGGTGGCAGCCCTTAACCGATTTGTCTCAAGGGTTACGGACAAATGCCTACCATTTTTCAAAATCCTTAGAGGAGCTAAAGATTTCGCTTGGACGAAGGAGTGCGAGGAGGCCTTCTCTCAGCTCAAGAAATACCTGAGCACGTCACCACTACTCTCCAAGCAGGTCTGCGGAGAGACGCTGCTCCTATACCTAGCTGTGTCAGAGACAGCGGTGAGCTCCGCACTCATACGAGAAGAAGGGACAGCCCAGCTACCAATTTATTACGTCAGTAAAGCCATGGTGCCGGCAGAGACCAGGTACCCCAATGTTGAGAAGTTAGCCCTGGCTTTAGTCGAGTCCTCAAGGAAGCTGAAGCCATACTTTCAGGCACATTCGATTACTGTGCCTACCAGCTACCCTCTCAGGCAGGTGCTACAGAAGCCAGAGACATCCGGAAGGCTAATCAAGTGGTCCATTGAGCTAGGGCAGTACGAGATATCGTATAAGCCCCACAAGGCGATAAAAGCTCAGGCAGTAGCCGATTTTATTGCCGAATTCACCACTTCAGAAGAGGGAGAAATCATCATCCCAGACGATCATAGCCGCGAGGCCAAGTGCCCAGAAGCTAAAGGCTCCCCGAGTTGGGCTCGGATCGACCAAGAGCTGGCTGCTAGAAAAGAAGCCAGGGGGCTGGACCCTCGGAGGCTAAGCAGGATTGACCAACAGCTGTGGGCAGATGTAAAGGCTAACTCATCCCAGTTTCTCTACCAAGAATCAAGAAAGAGTAGGGGGCTACATAGGCACAAGGAGAGCGCCCCCACCCCCAAACACTCGCAACAGAAAATAAAGCTTATATTCGAAAATTCACACAAAGAGGAAATTTATGCGTGAAAAATAAAATTCTTATTCAATGTATTGAAAATTGTCTGAGGGTAAACAAAAGTTAGCCTGATTACAAGTATAAAAAAAAGAAAAAAAACTGGTCAAGTAGGTCAGCTGGAGGCTTCTCTTCGCCTCCTCAAGTTCAGCCTTCAGCCCCTCTGATTCCTTGACCTGCTCCTTGAGCCGCGCAGCCGATGCTGTCAGAAGCTGGTCTTTCTTCCGTATCTCTGAATGGCTAAGCTTCAGTTCAGCCTCTTTAAGTTTGAGGTCACCTTCCTTCTGGCTGACCTCCAGGTCCCTCTTCGTCATAAGGAGCTCGAACTCAGCTATGCACTTCCTAGCCTCCTCCAGCTCTCTCTGAGACTCTTTCGAGTCAATAACGGCTAGCGCGGATATCTCCTTATGACGGGCAACCTGCTCCTGAAGCTTGAAAACCATAAAAGCCCCCTGCACCACAAGGGAAAACAAACGGGTAAGTAACGAGAAAAGCAAGTTCTTAAAAGCATAGCGACGCGAGTCCTCACCAAACCAACTAGGCGAGAAGTCTCAGAGGGGAGTGAAGACTCAGAGATGCCAGAGAGCCACCTGTCTTCAGCCAGGAGGACATCCTTTGAAAGGAAGTTCACAAATTCACCCACGCGTCCAGGTGACCTACTCCTCTCGCCCCGACTCGCCTCCGGAGAGGAATCCCTCCTTCCCTTAGAGGGACGGACACCAACCTTGGGAGCCGGCGTCTGGTCCCCGCTCCCCTTCGTCTGAGGAGAACTGGCTCCTCCCTTAGGATCCTTGGAGGAGGAGGCACCTCTAGAAGAAAGAGGAGGCAAGGGCGAGCTCTCTGCAGCAGCAGCAGGGGCCCGGGCAGATGACCCAGGGCCAACCTTAGCTGATTTAGCCGCCTGGTTCCTGTCAGAGAGGCCAGGCAAAGCCCTCTTAAACCCAGCACCTGACGACATCACTGCACCAAAGAAACGACCCAGGAGTTAGACATCTAAACAGTCAGAATAAACCAAAGTAAAGTAAAAGCAACCGAGCACTACCGCCGGCCAACCTAGCCTCCTTTAAGAGGATGGTGGAATCCCTCTCGCCTAGCTCGAGGCTAAGAATGCGGTCAATCCTAAATCTACTGGATTCATCTACAAGAGGGAAGGATGGGCTCCACTTGTGATTGCTCCCGCAAAATTCACGAGGAGTCAGGGGCTCGTCCCCATTTTCCCAGTCCCCGCCAGCAAATAACCATTCTCGCTGCCAATTCGAGATCTCGGGCGGCTTCATGAGGAACTTTCTGCGCCGCGGATAGTAGCAGAATGAACCAACTTTATTAGCGGCCGACCTAATCTCGAAGCACGCCTGGATTTCAGAAGGAGTAGGGTCGATACCGAAGTTCTCTTGCCATAACACAAAGCAGCAATAAATCCCTTTCCATGCATTGGGATTCAGCTGAAGAGGAGCCAGCCGAACATCGCGAAGCAGGCGACCGACGAAGAGAGGGAGCGGTAGCCTCAGCCCGCATTTGAAGAACCACCGGTTCAAAGCAACTTCACCAGCGGGAGGACAGCTGGGCAGCTCATCATCCTCAGGTACCCGAAGGGTAACCTCGTCCGGTACCGAGAAATCCAATCTCAGCTGGTCCAGGTCAGCTTGGGTAAGTCTGGATCGCACCTCATCATAGCTCCAGTTTCCTTCAGGAACCCTCACTTATTCTCTCTCCCGAGAAGACTCGGCCACACCAGCTGCAGCTATAGACTCAGTCACGTCAGCTGCAGCTGCAGAGGAGCCTGCACGCTCCTCAGCTCTAGAAGTGCCACTCAACTCAGAATCTGAAGAATCAGGAATCTCCACCATCTGCGAGACGTCAATATTCCTTAGGTAAAAGTATGGGGGTTCGTCAAAAATGTTAGGCTTAAAGGGCCTGGGCACAGGATCAATCAAGGTTTGGAAACTTAAAGGCTGACTAAGCAAAGGGCGACTCGAACTGCCACCACCACCGCTCAGTGAAGGGCAAGACATCTGAAACAGAGAAGTAACTTGCTGTCAGGACGACCACCTCCTGAACAGAAGGAAAGAAAAGCCGCCAAGGGATGATCTTACGACCGAACCATGAACCAACCTCTCACTGCTTGCCAAAACTCGCTGTGCCGCACTAAAAACCTAGAGTCGGATTCCAACCTCAACCTCAGCTCCCAAGCCTCGCCCTGGCTCCGTGGCCTCCGCCCAGGTCCCGAGTTTCAGCCTCGGCACTTTGGCCTCCACCCAGGTCCCGAGTTTCAGCCTCGGCACCATGGCTTCCACCTAGGTCTCTAGTTTCAGCCTCGGCACTGTGGCCTCCACTCAGGTCCTAAGTTTCGGCCTTGGGTCCTGAGTTTCAGCCTCGACACCGTGGCCTCCACTCAGGTCCCGAATTTTAGCCTCGGCACTGTGGCTTCCACCCAGGTCCCGAGTTTCGGCCTTGGCTTCGTGGCCTCCGCCCAGGTCCCGAGTTTCGGCCCTGGCTCTGTGGCCTCCACCCAGGTCCCGAGTTTCTGCCTCGGCACCGTGGCTTCTACCCAGGTCCCGAGTTTCAGCCTCGGGTCTCGAGTTTGAGCCTCGGCACCGTGGCCTCTACCTAGGTCCCGAGTTTCAAACCCGGCTCTATGGCTTCCACCCAGGTCCTGAGTTTCAGCCTCGGCACCGTGGCTTCCACCCAAGTACCGAGTTTCAACCTCGGACCTATAGACCATACCCTGATATCTGCTTCTACCTAGAACTGGACCAACACTCGGTTGCATGCCCGGGCACCAAACCCCGACCTGAACCTATCAGCTCTTACCAGGTCACCTATGTTCTAACCTAAATCTCAGGTTTTTACACAAAGCAACAACCCTAAAGGCGTCTACCAAACAACAACGCAGTCACACAGACCCAGAGCAAAACAGCACAAAAGCCTTAAACAAAGGCGAGACAGAGGAAGGTTTTTCGTTACCTTTAGATCTTTGACGGAGTAGAGGGCACGGTGAAGCGCAGCGATGAGGAGAGTCCCTTTCATGCCGAGAAACTTGAGTAGCGCCATGAAAAGAAAAGAAATCAGAGGAGTTAGCGACATGGAAATAAGAAGAAGACCGAAGGAATCTATAGCTGAGAGCGAAGGCATAAAAACGAAGACTTACCACTGGTTAGCCGAGAGGAAGAGAGGCGCCACCGACGAAACTGAGAGAAGCGAAAGAGGGAAAGCGAAAGGAGCACCACCAAAGCTGCTAAGGGAGTTGGATAAGGACAGTCCCAGTCTTGAGGTCCTCGGTTTCCCAGTCGACAAAGAGGAAGAAGGAATTTTGGAAGAGAGGAAAAATCTCGAGAAAGCTTGAGGATTAAAAGTTTTAGAAAGCCAAGAAAAACTGAAAAGACAGGAGAAAGGGGCGTGAAGGAGAAAGAAGCGCCTGGGGAGCTGACACGCGTCAAACTGAAAGGCAAGGGGCAGGTTGAGGGGCACGCCAACTGACAGGCAGTTAATGCCCACTACTCCTCGGAAACCGCGCCCGTCGCCAGCAAAAAAAAGGGAAATTTTGAAATTTGAATTTCAAATTCCTCGACATCTGTGCCTATCAGGTATTCTTCATCTCTGTAATTGGTCTGATCCTCAAATCACACCAATTAGTGGGCTATTGTTGTGGGCATTTTTGCCACCTGATATGGGCTTGTTATCAATATGGTAAAATAAACATATTGGTCCAATGTGGTGGGCCAGGTTAAAACCCAAAGGAAAGTGACAAAGACACTTGTCATTCATCCAGGCATTAGGGTTTTAGGGATACATCATAGCCATTAATTTTGGATATAAAAAGGTAAATGAGGTAAGAGAAGGGGGGGATTTTTTAATTGAAGAAAGTCAAGCCGCACGCAGCCCGAGAGGACCCTAGACACACCAACCCTTGTCTTTTCCCAACCTTTTTGGGGAGAAAACCGAGGTTTTGAGCAGCCATTTTTGGGAGGGGGGTTGAAAAAAACACTATTCATTGTCTTCCTTCTCCCTTTGAACCCGAACCAAGACCCATTTCACAAGCTTTTCTTCCCTTTTTTTCTCGGCTCTCTCCCCCTTCCTCTCAACTCTCTTCCCCATACTTTCAGCTATCTATTTACCCGCTTAGCTTCCCCAATGGAATGTTTCGCTGACTTAGCCATTGGAGGGGGAACGCCGGCCACCACACCGGCGCCCCTCTAATCGGTTTTCTTCCCTTTTTTGCAGGTATCCACACAAACCGGTTGTGACGAAAAATCGCCACAACACATACATTTAATAAATAAATGTTAAATTCACTTTTAACTCTTATTAATCTAAAATTATAGAAAAAATTATTCTTCATAGATAGAACAATTGAATTTTTAATATGATGAGGCTGTTGAATTTTGTAAAAATTTATAGAGAGTGATATAAGTCCTCATCAAGTAAGATTTTTTAATGTGCTCCTTTTTGTGCCAAAATGAGTAAAGAATTATTTTTTTCATACTTTCGAAGACATATATGATATATGGTTGCGTTTTAAATTCAAAGCCATAAAGCTGTCAATTGTCATGCGAAAAAAACATAGAATTCCAAGTCCAAATATCAAAGTGGTTTTCTATTCACACCAAAAAATAACTAATATCAGTGTCTTTCGCTTCCTCGTGTACATACAAGAAAAACCATAGTTACGTTTGTTACCATACATAAAACAAGATAATAATAATAATAATTAGATAAACATGTACTTTGCCAACTTGAAGATAGAAATGAAAAGGAACAAATCAAGAAGGGAATTAACGGGTGCAAAAGGGCTATATACTGTTGGCAAATGTGAGTCATTTTATAAAGGACCAATTCATAGGGGGCGTATGTTGCATGGTTTGAAGAAAGCGATCGATCTCAATCACAAGCTGGAAATAGTTGTGAGGTCGTCAATCCTGTCAAAGGGTTACTTTTTTCAAATGCTAATTACCCGGACGTGTTGATGGACATGTTGTGGGCATTTTTGCCAACATAATGAGCCTAATACCTTATCATTGATGGTAGTAAAATAAATACCCAATCATGTGGTAGGCCACACAACCAAGATATTTAAAGCCTATATATTTGGAGAGGAGACATTTGTCCTCCATCCAAGAAGTAGGGTTTTCTGGTGAACAAATCTGGACCCTCCATGTCCAAATATAAAGGAAAAATGAGGTAAGAAATGTAGATCTTTCTTTGAGCCGCACGCAGCCCAAAAAGCCACCAACTCCCATCACTCTCACAAAAAAACCTTTCCCTCTCCTTTTCCCCAAAAAACCTTCAGCAGCCCCCTTTTTTCCTTGTTTTTGGAGACCATTTTGGTCTTAATCTTGACTTTTAACCCTTGATTTAACTTTTTTTTTTACCATTATTTAAATAAAAAAAGGCATTAAACACTGTTCATCATCTTCTCAACACACCAAAGCCGGCCAGCCCCCATTCTTCACAATTTTCTTCCCTTTTTTCACCATATTTCACTATTTTCTACATTATTTTCAGCCATTCATTTTTATCAATGAGAAACACGGTTGGCTTAGGCATCGGAGGGGGAACGCCGGCCACCACACTAGCGCCCTTCTGACCAATTCTCTTTTTCAATTTTGCAAGATCCAAGAAGCCCGGTTTGAGACGAAAAATCGCCACAACATTTTGGCGCCGTATGTGGGAAACGATTTTCCATTTTTTTATTTCATGTTTGTGGTTGTTTTTTGTTTATGGGATTTTTACATTTGTTCTTAACAATCTGGTTGCGTTTTCCTTATTTTTATTTCTTATGTGCAAGAGTTTCACTTTGGTTCAAGTAAGTTTGTGAGAGTAGCTGGTTTGTGTTTGTGTTGTTAAGTTTACGGTTTTAGTGGGTTTTTTGATTGTGGTTTGTGGTTCTTAATTTTTGATTTTTGGTTTGCTGGTTACTGCATTCATGGTTCTGTTTGGTTGAAAAGAAAATAAAATAAAATAGAAGAAATGAAAAGAAAAGAAAAGCAAAAAAAAGCAAAAAAAGAAAACAGAAAAGAAAAGAAAACAGCAAAGAAAAGAAAACAAAAAAAATAATTTATTTTCATCTCAGCACCTGGACAGACAGCGAGGAACCGAAATACAGCTCCCGGACGAGTCACCCCAGCACCTGGATAGACAGCAAGGAACCAAAATTCAGTTCTTGGACGAGTCGCCCCAGCACTTGGACCTGAACCTGACCCAGAAAACACCGCCGAACAACACTGCAGAAACTGAGGAAGCTGCCCAGTTTTAGCTCCGGAGAGAATTGAACTGAGTCGAGCTAAACTGACACCCTGTAGCCGAATCGAGCCAGAGCAGAGCTTGAAGAAGATGCCAAACACCCATTTGGAGCAGCAGGTTCGAAGAGCTTGACGGAGGTTCGGCCCAGTTCCTCGACCTTTGCTCAGGCCCCAGCTTCAGCCTCAATCCCAAAGCTTCAGCTTAGGCCTCTGCTTCAGCCTTAATTCTGTGGCTTCTACCTAGGCCCCAGCTTCAGCCTCAGTCCTGCGGCTTTTGCTTAAGCCTCAGCTTCAGCCTCAGTCCTAAATCTTCAGCTCAGGCCCTAGCTTCAGCCCCGGTCCTGTCATTTGGCTCAGGCTCTAGCTTCAGCCTCAGTCCCGAAGCTTCAACTCAGACCCCAGCTTCAGCCCAGTTCCTCGGCTCCAGCCCGAGTCCAGCCTTTGGCCTAGTTCCTGGCCTCCGCCTAGGTCCCAAGCTTTGGCCCAGTTCTGCGACCTCCACCCAAGTCCCAAACTTCGGCTTAGTTCTGTGGCCTCTACCCAGGTCCCAAACTTTAGCCCAGCTCCGCGGCCTCCACCTAGGTCCCAGACCTCGGCTTGGTCTCTTGGCTTCCGCTCAGGCCCGAGCCTCAGCCCAAGTCCCGAGCTTCAGTTGCTTGCCAAGCTCCAACTCGGGACGGACCAGAAACTTTGGAAGAGAGTACTGCTGAAATTCCTCTGCCGGAAAAACTGCATCAGTCCAGCTCCGGAAGTACCTGAAATTTCAGAGGAGATCGTTGCCAGAAAAGTTACCGAGTCCCCGTTGCTGAAAGACATACTCAATTTTAGCTGCTTGAGGAGTTGTCAAGTTCCAACTCCGGAGAGACCCGCCACCCTGTAGCCGGACTGAGCCGGAGAAGAACCTAAAAAAAATGCAGAATACCTACCTAGAGCAACAAGACACACTGGACGGAGCTGAATTGTCCAATAAAGAAGCTAGAGGCAAGCGACCTATGAGGACCAACTCTGTTCTGAACAGAGCAATTCCAACCCCAATAACTGAACCGACAACACTACCTTCACAACAGCTGCCCCCAGCTTGGAGAAGGAGTGAAAGAAGTGTAGCCCCAAGCTCAGAGCAAGCTGGGATATCCAATCTGGAGAATCAGATGGGCAAGATCATAAATTTGCTTGAACATCATCAACAAACCAACCGTGAGCCCATTTTCTAAACCAGGAGGAGCCCAACTCCTGTAGACTTTCCACAACCCTATGTTAACTCTTGGACTCGTGGAAATGGGGAGTACTGGAGGAGGAGTTGGGGACTCAAGTCAGAGACTTGCACCGACACAACCAAGGAAAGTCTGGACCATCGAAGGTTTACCCAAAGCCACCTTCGGGCAAGATCGGGAGAAGCCCTATGCAAAACTATCTGTCCTCGGCACTCCGGCAGCCAAGAGATGAGCGAGTCAGCTCCCAGATGAGATCGGTGAGTGATGCTTTCTCCTTACCGAACAACGACCTATACCTCAACAATCTTAGAGATTCTCTCAACACCAAGAGGCGAGTACGAGAGGAACATGAGCGAGCAAAGTCCCGAGGTAAGCGTAGGAAGCGAGCCGAGTTGGAAGAAGAGAGAGTGCTCATCTGAGCGGAGGAAAGGCGGAGGATCCAAGTTGAAGAGAGAATTGAGGTAGAAGAGAGGCAAAAATTGGAAGCTGAAAGTAGGAGGTCCGAAGCTAATGAGAGACAGGTGCTGGAAGCTAGAACAACTAGGAGGCTGATTGCCTTAGAAGCTGAATGCTCCTTGACCTGAGCTCGGATCGACCAGAAGCTGGACGCTAGATCGACCAGGGGGCTAAACCCCCCAGAAGCAGAAAGCTCCCCAAGCTAGCCTCGGGACAACCAGGAGCTGGATGCTCTCTGAGCTAGCCTTAAATTCGACTAGGAGGATGTGTGCCCCAGAAGTTGAATACTCTCCGAGCTGGGCTCGGATTCGACCAAGAGCTAGAAGCTAGATCAACAAGGGGGTTAAACCCCTCCAGAAGCTGAATTATCTCCGAGCTGGGATCAGATTGACAAGGAGCTGTAAGCTAGAATATCTAGGAGGATGAGTGCCTTAGAGGCTGAATGCTCCACGAGCTGGGTTCGGATCGACCAGAAGTAGGAAGCTAGATCGATTAGGGGGCTAAACCCCCAGAAGCAGAAAGCTTTCTGAGCTAGCCTCGGGACAACCAGGAGCTGGACGCTTTCTGAGCTACCCTCATATTCGACCAGTAGGATGTGTGCCCCAAAAGTTGAATGCTTCCCGAGCTGGGCTTGTATCGACCAGGAGCTGGAAGCTTTCTGAGTGTAGCTCAGATTCGACTATGAGGCTGAGTGCCTATCTTATTGAATGCTCCCCGAGCTAGAAGCTTTCTGAGCTTAGCTCAGATTCGACCAAAAGGCTGAGTGCTTTAGAAGTTGAATGTTCCCAGAGTTGGGCTTTGATCGACTAGGAGCAAGGCATTTTCTAAGCTTAGCCTATATTCAACTAGGGGGCTGAACACTCACTAGCCTAAGTCGAACAATCAAGTGCCACCCCATGTATAATGACTCTTCTAAGTTTCTCTAACAAGAAACAAGAAAGAGTAGAGGGCTTCAAGGTACCCAGGTTCAACTTAGAACCAGGTTCAATTCAACCTACAGTCACAATATTTTCAAATTTGTAAGTCAAAATAAGAGAAAGTAATAAAGCATGTAATTGCGCAACATACTATAGCAATAGAAATGTTTGTTTGAGTTTGATTGTAAATGACATCGAAAACTAAGGTATGAATGTTTATTTACAAAGTAAAGTAGGCCTTGACATGCCAAGAAAAGTCTTAGACATGATCTACAAAGAGCACCAAAAAACTAGTAAAAAAGAATGAAGGCTGGCGATCATGGCGAAGTTGGAGAAGAACTTGAACCAGGAATCGAGGAAGCCACAGGAGGTGAACTTGAGCCAGGAACCGAGGAAGCTAGCTTTGGGGTAGGAGCTGAAGAACCTGGAGCAGACATCCCAGAGCAGGAGGCTATAGGAGCTGTACCTTGGTCTAGAGGCTGATCCAGCAAGCTGTAGTCAAGGTCCGGAAAGCTGGACTTGATCGCTTCAAGGGCAGAATAAGCCCCCACATCAAATTGGCATTCCACATCGTCAAACAGCCTTGAAATCTCCGCTTCCTTCAGCTGCAGCTTTGCCCTAAACTCATCTGACTCTTTGACGTGTTCTTTGAGCTGGGCAGCAGATGTGATCAGGAGCAGCTCCGCGTCCCTCACCTTGAGCTCATGTTCTTTCAGCTTGAGATCAGCTTCTTTCTGGTTAACCTCAAAGTCTTTCTTCGTTAGTACGAGCTCAAAGTTCACCACACACTTCTTAGCCTCCTCTAGCTCATTCTAAGTGCCCTTCATGGAAGCAGCAGAAGCAGTAGCTCTTTCCTTGAAGAAGGCGACCTGCTCCTGTAGCCTGAAAACCATAAAAGCGACATGAGTAACAAGTAGATAGCATGAGAGTAAGCGACAATAACAATTGACAACCAAAAGTGTAATGATTGAAGTCCTCACCAGTTCTTCAGCTTCAGTCCAGGCCTGAACCTCACCTCGGTCCCGTGGCTTCCGCCCAGCTCCCAGACTTTGGCTAATTTCCATGGCCTTCATCTAGCTCCCAGACCTCAGCTCGATCCTTCGGCTTCTGCCTAAGACCTCAGCCAAGTCCCTCGGCTCTCGTCTAGGCCCGAGCTTAGGTCTAGTTCCATAGCTTAGCTCAGTTTCGCAGCTTCCGCTCAAGTCACGGACCTCATCCCAGTTCCTCTGCTTTCACCCAGAGCCGAGCCTACCCAGGTTTTGTGACTTTCACTAGGTCCTGGACCTCGGCCCAGCCCTTCGATTTCCACTCGGAGCCTAACCTCACCCCAGTCCTGTGGCTTCTGCCCAGTTCTGAGCTAAGACTCAGTCCTGTGGCTTCTGCTCAGGCTCCAGCTTCAGCCCCAGTCCCGTGGCTTCCGCTCGAGCTCCAGCTTCAGCCTCAGTCCCTTGGTTTCCATTCAAGTACCAAGCCTCAGCCTCGTGGCTTCCGCTCAGGCCCCAGCCTCAGCCTTGGTTCCGTGGTCTCCGCCAAGGTCCCATGTTTCAGCCTCAGCTCCGTGGCCTCGACTCAAGACCCGAGCTTCAGCCCTAGCCCCGTGGCCTCTGCCCA
>QANX01007557.1:1790-66317 GCA_003254975.1 Ochetophila trinervis
TTTTATGGATTGTGGCCTATGGCCTTTGGTTTCAGATTTTGACCCATTTGCTTGATCGTTTATGAAATTGTGTTTGACCATCAATTAATTATCATGGATTTCATTTACGTTTTTAGTGCTTGGTACGTGATTTCGATAATTGTTTTAAATTACGTTTTCGCCCCTAAACCGTTTTTATTGATTTAATGATTTGGGGTAAACCGAGGGTTTTGCGAAATGATTTTCAAAACGGGGAACCTTTCAACTGAGTGACGTGAGGTTTGAGTGTAAAGGTTTTAACGGCTGAAATTGTATTTTGTAGTTATCTAGGAGCACTCACGGAGATATTTATATCTCACGTTTTGTTATTTTTACTTCGTTCCCTAGGTCCTAGTTGCAGGTTCCCGTGGACTACCATCGGCATTTCGCATCGGCATCGCATCCGCTTATCGCATCTGTTTATTACTTCTTCTTAGGTATTAGACTCTGATCTTATTCTGTTCATGTTGGATTTGTATTATTTATATTTTTGTCTATCATGCTTAGTGGCTCTGCCATTTCCACCTACTTCATATATTGTTTCTAGGATTTGTATTATTTATATTTTTGTCTATCACTCTTAGTGGCTGTGTCATTTCCACCTACTTCATATATTGTTTCTTAATTATTCAGCATGACTCGTTGATTTATTGTGGTGCTTATTTTATCTACTTTTCGTTCATATCTTATTTACTATTCGTCCCATTATTGTTTATTTGTTTATTTGATTATTACCCCCTTTCGGAGGAGGATTCTGTCGGTTGCCCCGAGGGGTTCTAGTGGAATCTTCCTCAGGCGGGGCCTCTCCGGAAAATCCGGAGGGATTTCCGGGGCGGGTCCTGTCACCTCTTTTGCGCACACTTACCCATTATTTCCCTGCATTTACTTTGCATATAGAACTAGAAGATGAGTTAAATAATATGGAGCCATTTTGTCAAAGTCAAAAATAAAAATAAAAAACAGACAACATCAAACAATATGCAACCTGTACAAATAGTCTTTTTGCAAACTGCCAAATTTGCTTGACCCCCCTTCCTCGGCAGTGGTTTGGTTTTGTTTTGCCCTTATCGTAAATGTAGCTTCTTACCCAACATTTGATAATTTTCAAATGCATATCAACAACCTACAGGTTATATATATATGGTGACAATGTTTATTAGGTCAAGACATGCAACAAAGCATGACATATTTTATAACAACCCACAATACAAAGTCTTATTACAACACATAATAATTCTAACAAGTTTTAATGCATTATATAAATGCAAAAAAACAAACACACATTATTATTACAATAAACTTATGAATTATCATCAGAGTATTCAGTTGATGATTCATTACTAATACTATCATTTTCATATTGCACACTCTCGTTTCTCTCTACAGCCGTGACATTAACAAGTATGCCATACATGTCCATCTTTGTCATATTCAACCATTTCATCTATGAAACTTATGTCCAATTCATCATCGCACTCATTCTATTGATAAGCATCGTTGTCAGCTAGGTCTATAACTGCTTTTGTTATTTGCACATTGTACAAGTTGCATGGTTGCACCCTCTCAACAACAACCCAACTTAAATTCATTTATGTTGACTCTACTTCTACTGCCAATATCCCACCAATCACACTTGAAAACAAACACTTTATGATATGGTCATCCATAACTTAACTCAAAAACATCCCGCAAAACATTAAAGAAGTTCATCTTTTCACCGTTGTGCTCTCCTTAACTACAACGCCACTATTTTGAGTTTCTCTACGTCTATCACGGTCTATAGTGCGAAACCTATGTCCATTTATTTTGTAACCACTATATCGAACAACTTTCTTATCTGGTCCTCTTGCAAGTCTCTTAATATTGTCATCCGTACCATCACAGTCTCCGGCATCAAAACAATACAACAGCATATTAGAAACGACAAAGCTAAAATTTAAAATTGAACCTTAATAAAACAAATTGATCAATATATACACATAGGTAAGTCAACATACATGTTGTAGCAGCCACTTAGGAAAATGTGCTTGCTCGCAGGCATACATGTCCATAACATTTTCTCCTTCTACTTGTTCTCTATAAGCACTAGAATTAGCAAAGCATGATATACCAAAGTCATGCACATCATACACATAATTAAATTCATACATATGCACAAGTAGATAAATAATTGAATTCTTCGAACTTACTCAATATATGGAAGGACTTAAGTACAATTGTTCAATACATACCATCTAATCTTCATCCACTCAATCATATTAACCTCTGTATATTTTTGTCCTTCTATACCATGGGTCTTATGTGAGAAAGTAGAGAAAGATGACCTTTCATTAGCCACACTCACATCATAATTCATCTTCGGTTTATTAAACCTTGTCTCCACATCATTAAGATACATTAAGCAAAATACAAGACATTCATTAGCTATGTAAGCCTCGACAATTGACCCTTCAGGATGCACTTTGTTACGAATATAACATGTGAGTTTGTGTAAGTACCTTAACAATGACATATAAATAAGATGTTAGTAGTACAATTTTAAAACATTAAACTTTAGTAACTAATGTATACAACAAGACTAGTACCTTTCAAATGGATACATCCAACGAAATTGACATGGCCCGACAATGATGGCTTCACATGTGAGATGAATTGGTAAGTGCACCATGACATAAAAAATGAAAAAGGAAACAACTTCTCAAGACTAGAAAGAGTAACTGCAATTGTGACGACCAGGATTTGGAGCCAGGGTAAGTGTGGGCAGGTGCAGGGCACTGGCATGCTACCTTACTGGTAGAGATCGATGTCCAATCCCACATCGCCCAGGTGTGGAAAGGTGTCAAACAGTAATGGTTCAATTGTAAAGTGAGCACTCTCTTAATAACCAAGGCCTTTTCAGAGCATTTATCTTCAGAGTTGGAAAGAACTCTGGAGTTAAGTGTGCTCTAATGGGAGCATTCCTGGGATTGGTGACCTCCTGGGAAGTCTGACTAAAAATCCCATACTGTTTGAAGTGTGGTGGCTAAATTGGAGACAATATTGGTTGGAGAGAGAGTGTGGCATTACAAATGGTATTAGATCTTGTACCCGGCCAGAAATGTGCCAGCGAGGACGCTGGGCCCCAAGGGGGTGGATTGTGACGACTAGGTTCTGGAGCCAGGGTAAGTGTGGGCGGGTGTAGGGTACTGGCAAGCTACCTTACTAGCAGAGATCGGTGTCCAATCCCACATCGTCCGGGTGTGGAATGGTGTCAAACAGTAATGGTTCAAATGTAAAGTGAGCACTCTTTTAATAACCAAGGCCTTTTTAGAGCATTTGGCTTCAGGGTTGGAAAGAACTCTAGAGTTAAGCATGCTCCAGTATGAGGATTCCTGGGATGGGTGACCCCTGGGAAGTCTGACCAAAAACTCCATACCGTCTGAAGTGCAGTGGCTAAATTGGAAACAATATTGGTTGGAGAGAGAGTATGGCGTTCCAACAATGCTTTTATCAAGTTGTTGTAATAATTCTTTTATCAAAGTCTTTGAAGTCAACTCCCTATAGAAGAAGCACAACTGAATAATTGATTTACATACATCTTTACACAAGGTTCCACACAAGGCAATAGGCAGCAACCTTTGTATAAAGATGTGATAGTCATTGCTCTTTAACCGAGATATTTTGGAATCTGCAATTTTCACACACCTTGAAATATTTGAGGCATATCCATCGAGAAGCTTTACATCAAGTAGAAATTGACACAAATTTTTTTTTTATATCATTGAGCATGTAGCAAGCAGGGGAAAATAAACTGCTCCATCCGTGTGTATAGGATGGAGCACCTACATGATACCCAAAGCCTCCAAATCTAAGCGAGTATTGTATGTATCTTTTATTTTTTCTTCGAAGTTTTCCCAATAAACAATCACACACATTTTTTTTTTATATGCATCACGTCCAAGTTATGGCGCAATTGAAGACTTCTCCAATATTGCAAATCAAAAAATTGGAAACTTTACGCAAATTATTATTTGTAACAGCATACTTCCTTTCTATTCTCCCATTAGGCACTTTACCGAAAGCTGGTTGTCTAACATCTTGTAGTTGCGCAAATATTTCATCTCCTAACAATAACTTTGGAGGTGGTCGAAGCTCCTTACTAGTGTACCATTGATTGTTTCAGAGGCTATGCCCATTTGGTAAGAATCTTTGGTGTCCTACATATGCAATTTTGTGGCCATGTTTCAAGGAGAGAAAATATCCATCAACACTAAATATAGGACATGCTTGTTTGCCTTTTGTAGACCATCCCTTGAGATTACCATAAGCTGAAAAATCGTTAATAGTCTATAAAAAAGCAGCATGCATCTAAAAGAGTTCATTATTCGAAGCGTCATATGTTTGCACACTCTCCTCCT
This sequence comes from Ochetophila trinervis, assembly GCA_003254975.1. Lineage (NCBI taxonomy): Eukaryota > Viridiplantae > Streptophyta > Magnoliopsida > Rosales > Rhamnaceae > Ochetophila > Ochetophila trinervis. Next base: position 6,206 of record QANX01007557.1, read on the forward strand.
ATAGTTGTTTTAACTCTTGCATTAGTGGTTGAAGATAAACATCGATATCATTTCTTGGCGCTGAAGGACCCAGGATTAGCAAGGACAGTATGAGAAAATGATCATGCTTACATCTCTATAGTGGTAAACTATATGGGACAAGAATTACAAGCCACATGCTATAAGATGTGGACTTGTTGTCAAACGGATTAAAGTCGTCGCTAGAAAGTCCAAGCTTCACATTTCTTGGTTCACTCGCAAAGATAGGGAAAGATTCATCAAACTTCTTCCACTCACCAGAATCAGCTGGGTGCCTCAATATTCAATCATCCACCCGCATTTCATGATGCCACCTCATGTCTTATGCAGTCTTGGTGGATACGTACAATCATTGCAACCTTAGAGTCAATGGAAAATATCGTAATATCTTTTGTGGGACTTTTTTGCTGCTATATGAACAATCCTTAAAACAAAGTGTACTGCATGTTGGGCACACATCGAAATCTTTAAATTTATTCCAAAACAATATGCAATCATTCTTACATGCATCTATTTTCTCATAGTGGAGACCGATGTCTTGGATGACTTGTTTAGCCTTATAGTACGACGAAATAAGGTTTGACCCAAGTGGAAGTATTTGGTTAAGGAGTTGAAGAAGCATATCGAATGATTTGTTGTTCCATCCATTCAGCGTCTTTAAGTGAAGTAACTTAACGAGGACTGAAATTTGTGAAATTTTACACCCATCATACATTGGTTGTGATGCTTCGTGGAACATTTGTGCAAATAGATTTGAGGACATTGGTGCTGCTACTTGGACAGAATTAGATGTTGATGAAATTGCTCATTCATTGAATAAAGACTCGTGATTCAATTCATTTAGCATAGTCCATGTGTTGTCCGCAACCATATATCATCATTACCATCAATAATAAAATCATCACCATCAATCATATGTTCATGTTCATGTGGACTTAATGTCTCACCATGGTACACCCATAGGTCGTACGACATTAGTATTACGTATACAATCAAATGATCATGTACTTGATATAGGAATAGAAAGTAATAGTTGTTACAATGGTAGCAAGGACATTTTATATTATCTCCATCTTCCATATGGAGTTTTGCAAAATTTATAAAATCTTTAACTCCATTAACATATTCACGGAGTGGTCTATTGCACATTTGCATCCAACTTTTATCCATCTTTATGTCCAAACACACAAGATGCAACTAGCGCTTTAGTGAAACAAGTCATGGCAGTGAGTATCTCAACTTATTTGACTCTTACTATCTTTTAAAAAGCTTCAAATGCAGCACTATTATATCTATATCATACATGTTTCAATGGTAACAATCTATATATATATATATGTATGTATATGACTACCGTATGAAGATATATTATGCAGATTTGTAGTTAAATGCTAATAAATCATGTAGCACTGTAGAATATTGATAAGTTTTTCATATATTATTTCTAATTCAACCTTTATATTTCAAAGTAGTCTTTCCAATAAAAATGTAATTTCCATGTTAATATAGAAACTTAAAATACATATGATATGCTAGAAGGGCATTCATATATATGCATAAGAAGATGATCAACAATAGTTATTACTATATATGATACAACAATCTCGCAGGAAAAAATAATAAACAAGTTGGCAATTTTAATTTGACTGCTAATTCAATTCATATCCCAAAAATATTTATCAATTTTAAAACTGAATAATTACAATTTTCAAAAAAAAAATTGATGTTTTCTTTAAAAGAGAGTAGGCAAAGTCTAATTACATGCACATATATAATTACACATAAGAAAACTTTACATATACATATGTATAGTTAAAGGTATGGAGAAAGAGGATATTGTAGTTTCGTATACCTGGAAATAAGGAGTACAATTTTTTTTATTGCATATGCATCGTCAGTTAGGGCTTGCAACAACTGGGCAAAAGCCTGCAAGCACATAACAATTTTAAGTTCAATAAATTAACAAGAAACTGACTTATTCACGAATTAAAAACTATTGATTTCAAATACTCTAGAATACAATATGAACTTTGCATTCAAGTTACATAAACAATCTAGAATACAATATAGATTTCCAACTTGAAACTTTTGTCCATAAAATAATGCTTTTCTCAAAAAAGTTCGAGATAGAGTGATAAAAGTCATTATATTTTGTAAAAGTTATAAAGAGCTATTGATGCTGCATTAATACATTTTAATTTTACAAGAAGGGAAAAAAAAAAAAAGGAAGACATTTTTAATTTGTTTTTCGATTTTTGAATGTTACAATTTAGAGATTTGATTAACAACTTCTTATAATGACAATACGTTCCAAATAGAATTTTTTACCGACATAGGAGGCTAAGTCATGACACATCGGTATTAAATATGCAATTATTCTTAATTAGAGAGTACTAAAGAATGCTAAAATATATTTTGACCAATTCAGAGATACTACAAGGCTATTTGTCATCCCAAGTAAGGATTTTTACCTTCTTCTGTTGACCAAGAATCAAATTTAATCAAGCTGATAGTAAATCGAAAGTATTAATTGTAACTTTCTATATTAAATTGAAGGCCTAAAATATATTTCTCTTGAAAATATGAAGTATGAAAAGGCAATCAAACCAAATTATAATCATATCTACCTTCCTAAAAGATTGATGTTACGATTTATAACTTAAAAGAAAAGTCATGTAGTATGTCTATTTTATTTTGTGTTTAATTGACTTTTTAAAAGAATTCAATTGTTCATTTAAGAAAACTTTGCGTCCAAGTTCAATAAAACTACCTTAAGCTAGAATACTAAACAAGTTGTTTTCAGCGAAAGACAACGGCATTATACTAAACAAAATTTGACATATAGTTGACTACATAAAAACTAACAATGCAACCTCAAAAAAGCCAAGATAGGATCTACTCCTAACAGATTTCTAGACTCTTCTCCTCAAAGACAAGTTAATTCCATATCAATGCAACCAATCACTAAGACAAAAGGTAACATGATGAACGTACATACCTTCCTTGGTTGGCATCTCCATATGTCTTGAGCTTTCATGGCTTACAATGCGAGCCATAAGAACCTCTAAGATTTTACCCTATACCTTGATATGATCTTTCAAACCTGTACAACGATTACACACATCTTATTCACAAATAGCTCATAAAAGGAAACCAAATTGACAAGGGAGGATCATCACCTAAAATTCAAAACTAAACAAATAAAAAAATTAAAGAAAAGTCCAAATGCGTAATAAGCAAAATGGACATATCAAAATAAAGTTTAGCATGACACCAAGTATAGACTAAGCACAATATAGCTACGTGCTTTATTCTCCATATAGATTGACCATAATTGGCACAGTCCAACAATAACTTAAAATTGACCGTATTCACAAATTAAAAAACAAAACAAAAAAAGCTGATAATTTTTCTGTAACCCAAAACACAACCTTTTCCAATATACAAAACCCCTAATCGACCAAGATGCTTTAATAATTTTCATGTTTGTGCCCTAAATGCTATTATTAAGAGAAAATTACCAAGGAGACTAATAGTGGTTGGAGGAATGTATTATTAAGAAAAAAAAATAACAAAGTTCTGCTATGTTTGATTGAAGGGAAGTTGTTGCTACAATTGATTTTGTGACCTAAAATCCTAAACGCACATAGACTTTACTTGCAATTGAAGGGATGAAGAATAGAGAGGGAGCCTCAGCACGACTGGTCAATGATCATGGACTTCTGATAGTGGCCAACAATCTCTCTACAGAAACCCGATCATCTCCATTTGCTCTTCGCTCTTCGCCTCTAGGAATCAAAAGCCCCTGAAAATTCTTGAAGTCTCGAACTCGCTTCGTAGAATACAAAGAGACAAAACGCAATATTTCAGATGAATAAAATAATATTGTATATCAATATTTTATAAGACGACGTCATTTAGGATATAGATAAAAATTTTAAAATTGCCCCAAATAATGAAACACGGCATGATACGTTTTTTTTTTTTAACAAATTTTTAATAAATAAAGCATCAATTGTGACAACAAGTTTAAACATCCCGACATAGTTATGCTAAATGTATTGGAGGAAAATTTTCCTCTATGATTTTTTCAGTCAATATGTATAAGGTGAACTGAATTTTAGATTTAATTGTGACAAAATGACTGTTACAATTAACAATAATATCTATATGTGACCAATATAACATTGTCACATAATCATTTCAAATATTATATTATTATTTTCACGTAATTCGTGACAGCATTTGTGATTTTCGTCATAGATAAACTCAAAGAATTTAAAATTTTTATGGTATCAAAAAAATTTATGACAATCCGTAACAGATTATTATGACGAAGTAAAATTTGTCTCATTAAATCTAACATAATGTACCACTTGTGACGATATTGATATTTTCGTCACTATATGCCCTTTTTATGAGACGAATAAGTGACCGTCACACGGGATTACCATCACAAAAAGTCTATCTTTTGTAGTGCCATCAAATATATATATATATATATATGTATATAATTCTGAAGATAATCTAAAAACTGAAACTTGAAAATAAAATGATAATTAACAACCATCAATAAAAGTACTTCAAACTAATTAAAACAACATGATAGATTTAATGCAGGTTTTTTAATAACAAATATTAATAAATTAAATACAATTTTTTTTAATTTTGAATAAGTAATATACAATAAAAAACAAAATTTATTATTACAGAACTTATAATTTTTTTCTAACATAATTGATTATAATAATAATAACTGTATTCTCACATAAGAAAACAAAAGGAAAGTTTCTTTGTAAAATTTAAAATTTGGGTGCTAGTTGATATTTTACCAAGCTTTAGGAGATTAGAATGATAATAACCTGTGTTTAAATTTGCAATTATAGAAATACCCTTTGTTTGTCAGGAACTGACGGAAAAAAATTTCACATCAAGGGCTAATTGACATTATTGAAACCTGGAGGAGCTAGCTGATATATGATCAAATCCGTATTAAAGTTAAATTTCATAAATATTCTTTCAGTATAATTTTAATAGATCTGGATATTTTATAAATTATTTTCAAGAATTGTTTGATCTTTTAATCTAAATTTATGAATATAAATTTATTTTTTAAGATATTAATATTTTTTTTAAATATCTTCTCTCTCACGCTGTCTTTATCTCTCCTCTCTCTTTTCCTCTATCTCATGAGAAGGTATTTTAAATAGAAACTGCACCTCATCTTCACCAAGTAAATTATACATGATTGCTGCTGAAGTTTTCTTTGATGGATCACCAAGTGGAATGCCAACTACGGCCCATTTCTCAACAAACAAACCAATACAGGCTCTTCTCTTTCACTCGCTTCTTTTTCTTCTTTCTCTTATTTCCACTAGTTTTCTTCTTTCATTTTTCTATTTTTAATATTTCTAGATTTTTATGAAAATTTATCTTATTGTTTTAGAGAGAGAAGGAGACAAAAAAATATTTATTTTATTTTATTAATATACATTAATTTGCATGATAGATAAAGGAGAAATATTGAGAGACAGAGGGGGAATGAACAGAGAGAATAAAGAAAAAAATTAATTTTAAAATATTTTCATTTTTGTATATTTATTAGAGAACAAAGATAGACATAAAGAAAAAGGGAGAGGAAAGGAGGAGAGAGAAACAGATAGTGTGAGAGAAAGAAAGAGGAAGAAATAAAAAAGTATTTTAATTTTATTTTAAAAATAAAAATTAAATTTTTAAAAAGTGTTTTTGAATTATTATAAACATCTGGGTCTAAAATGCCCTAACATTGGATTTTAATGATATTAACCTTTTCATATTTACCACCCAAAAGAGTCATATAATTGAAGATAATCCATATATCCAAATAATATTCATATATCCAAATAATCCACAATATATACACCAAATTATTTATCAAACGGTATAGTAAAGAAGAAGTGCAGTTAATTTTTCAAATGAAGTTGACTTAGTTAGTTTCCAACTCACTTCTATACAAAAAATTTTATAGAAAAACCATTAGAGAATTTGAAAAAAAAAATTATATTTTTTCCATTTGAAATTAAAAAAAAAATTATATTTTTTCCATTTGAAATTAAAAAAAAAATAAAGTGTTATTATTTTATTACTTGAAAATTAATATAAATTAAGTATAAATAAGTGAACCTAATATATAAAATTAAAAATAAGCCAATAAAAATGACGATCATTTTGCCATATCACTTGGTTAATGATTTAGTTCTCCTAGCATTATTGACATGTATAATTATCAACATGTTAGTTTAAAAATACTTATTTAATTTTAGAAATCATATACCAGATTAATTATGTATCATTTTGTAACTCGTTGGTTTTTTTAATTTTTGTTGTTAGGTTTTTCCACAATTGTATGTAGTTTGTTTAGTTCAACTCGTTATTAATTTTGATGAAAAGTTGTTATACATCTTAATCAAATAGACAACTACCAACTAAAGGGGCAAAAAACAATAGACAAAAGGAGCATCTTAATCACATAGACAACTACTTTTTAAAATATTTTTACAAATTTTTTAAGACAGATTTTTTCAGGTTTTTGTAAATTTTTTAAAAGTATGAATAACTTTTATAAATTTTTTATAAATAATTTTGTGCGATTTAAAAAAAAAATTAATGACTTTTATAGATTTTAAACTGTTTTTAAAATTTTTTTATTATTATTAGTCACATTTATAATATTTTGAACATAGTTTAATTTGTAAATTGAAAGCTAATCCTAGATGGTCCAATTTATTAAACAACTAAAAGTAAGTTTTCTTTTTTGATGATTTTATTATGTGAGAATATGGGTGCAAATTCAAACCGCCAAGTCAGGCCTAAATTCAAAATTTCGGATTCGAGATGAATTTTTTGGGCTAGGTAAAGAATTCAGACGGGCCAGATCGAACCAATAAATAAACTATTTAATTTCATAGCAATTTTTAGGATTCAAACCAATAGTTATTATAAATATCTATATACACATAATATAGATAATTAATTTTTTTTTGTTTTGTTAATATGATGTGGTTGGATCAATAGTTATTTAGATACATAAAATAATTAAAAAAAAAAATTATATTGGATTAGAATTCGAGTTGTCCCAATTAAATAGACAGACTTCAAGATGGGCTTCAGGTCAGCCCAACAAATAGTTCAAAAGAATTAGACTTCATGCTGGGTCTATACTAGAAATCTAAACTCAAGTCCAGCCCAAAAATAAATTTGTAGTTTTAGACTCGGACCATTTTTGAACTCAAACTGAATTTGAACAGAATTTTCCATAGAATTGATCAGATTTTGAGCTTTTGAACTTTATATACATATCTATGTCGGAAGCAAGCTTTATATTACAAAAACTTGAACCATACTTGCAATTTATTGCCTTTGTTTATGGGTCAACGCTACATGAAGCTTCCTACATGAAAAATACAAATATATATATATATGTAATTAGTAGGATATATTATTGCAGAGTTAATTTGATAACATGAAACATGTAGAAAAGATAAACTAAACATGAATTTTTTTTTAAAAATGATATTCCTCAGATAATGACACTTTATAGATATGTGACATTCATTGCATTTACGATGGAGAAAGATAGAGGAAAGAGAGAGAGAGAGAGAGAGAGAGGGAGATGAAAGAGTTCAAAAAATATTCTACCATTTCAAAATTTTCAAAAGAATAAGAAATTGAACAATAAATTTACATTATTGACTGAAAATTTTATAAAGTTGTGGTTTTAAAGTCAATATAAATCACGATTTTAAATTTACCAAAAAAATTATAACTTTAAAATCTATAAAATTATTTACATATTAAATATTTTTTGACTTTCATAGATTATAAAAACAAATTATTTGATATCTCATATATATTTTAAAGTCTTCAAAATTTTTAATTTAACTCCTCAACATTATTTTTCATTGACTTTTTAAAAATATTTTAAAATTTAGAATTAAATACTTCATAATTTTTACTTTTTAAAATCATAAAAAGTCAAATTTAAAATTTTGAATGTCAATTGCGAGCAAAAAGGAAGTCGGTTAATTATCCGAGTGGTCCCCACTACCAATTTTCCAACCACGTCAGCCTTATGCTACTAGGCAGTGTTGGACCCACTGTCAATTAGATAAGGAATCCCAGCTGACTCGCAAAACGCGAGTGCGCGCGAGGACAAAACTTTACACAACTACCTTTCGTATCGGTCGTACGTACGACACGTCGCTTTTCTTCCTTAAGCAAAAAAATAATAATCACAGCTAATGATGCAGCTGAAAGACCAAACTAAAATGTGCTCCAGATTTGATTTCCATATAGTAGTCAACTCCACGAGATGGTTCGGGCTTCAGGGGGAGGCATTTTCTAGCTAGCTTACTTCCACCACATACTTCTTTCTTTCCCAACGCAACATCTAAACTCTATAAACCTTCACCGTCAACCTTGGGAATCCAAAAATCAAAGTTTGCCAACGATGACTCTGCAAAACGACACAGTATCGTCCCTGCAAAGCTTGTTTCATATTCAGGGGCAGCTTTTCCTCGCATTTGGGGACGCTTCCAGTTCCAACACCATGGATTTGACCTGGCTGGTGGAGTTCCTCAAGGGCATGGTGAAACCGGTGGTCGCTTCGTCGGTTGTGCTCTTGGCCGTGGCTTTGTCTTTCTTGCAGAAGCTGGGTTTAGAGGGTGAAATGGTCTATTCCATTGTCAGAGCTTTTCTTCAGCTCTCTGTTATTGGCTTCGTCCTGCAGTTCATCTTCAGTCAAGATAATGTCGGATGGATCATTCTGGCTTATCTTTTCATGGTTCGTTCGTCTTTTCGATATATATATACTTTTTTAATCCTCCAGTTTTCACATATTTCGATGTGGAAAATGTAAAAATCAACTGTTAGATCCGCAGGTCTCCGTCGCCGGATATACAGCCGGAAAAAGAGCTAAACATGTTCCACGAGGAAAATACATCGCCGGAGTTTCAATCCTTGCCGGAACAGCTGTGACCATGGTTTTTCTAGTTTTGCTAAAAGTGTTCCCTTTCACTCCACGCTATATCATACCCGTCGCCGGAATGATGGTCGGAAATGCGATGACCGTAACAGGGGTCACCATGAAAAGACTCCGGGATGATATTAAAGCACAAACGAATCTGGTAAAAGGTTTTTCCAAGCGTTTTGGTTTCTCTTATTAATTAAAGTTGCAGAAAAGTGTAATTTAATATGATATCTGATTTAAAAATCTAAAAAAATCATGATTTTTTTTTTTTTTTAATATTTCCTAACAGTTCAGCTATTGGAACCGGTGCTAATTCAACATGATTGATATGGATCTTTTAGCATGGTTTTTTTTTTCCAGGTGGAGACGGCACTGGCTTTAGGAGCAACTCCGAGACAAGCAACAGTTGAGCAGGTGAAAAGGGCATTGGTGATTGCTCTTTCTCCTGTTCTAGACAATGCGAAAACTGTGGGTCTGATCTCGCTTCCCGGTGCCATGACCGGAATGATAATGGGAGGGGCTTCTCCATTGGAGGCCATTCAGTTGCAGATCGTGGTGATGAACTTTCTCATCGGGGCATCAACGGTTAGTAGCATCTTATCAACGTATCTATGCTGGTCTGCCTTCTTCACCAAAGCTTTCCAGTTGGAGACTAAAGTCTTCTCTTCAGAATGAAGCTTTAGGAGAATGTAATTCAGAGCATATTGGATCTATATTATAAAGTATTCATCTTCCATGATTTTTGTGGGTGGAATATTCTTTTATGCGAGAGAAATTGTTGAAATTTCCTTCTGTATGTGCTAAAAATATGAAGACGCAAAGGGTTAGCAATATTACCAAAAGATATATAAGATGGTTGGTCTACAAGGTAATTCAGATGGGGGATTTAAGGTTGAACTTTTTTTTTTGTGGAAAGAAAAAGATTTAAAGTAACAACTGTAGAAACTATATTTTAAATATTTTTTTACCGGAAAACCCCTACAATATTAGCAATGTTTTATTTTTTTGGTAAGTACAATATTAGCAATGGTTTATTATTATGTATAAACCCAAAAAAAAAAAAAATTCTCTCTACATTACCTGTAACGACCCATATTTTCGATAAACTATAATTTTAACCAAGTTGCCAAGTACAGATCTAAGTTTTAACTTATTCTGTTAATGAGTATTGACCTAACCATATTAATAATGGCGAAGAACTCGTCAATACGAGTCTATAGCCCAATGGCACGCCTAATTATAAATTTCGACTTAGAAATATAGTCAAGCAAAGTTTTAAATTATTTTTTAGGTTAGAAGTTAATATGGTGTCAACCAGACGAACTGATAAATTTGTACCTTTGCATTTTAGGATCCATCTGCTTACAAAATCCTGGCTCGATTACTTCTTCTTGGTCCATCTTTTACTCTTTTGATCTAGCAAACTCTTCTTGAAAATTTTCTAGCATTTGGTACTTCATTGTCGTTTGAGAAGTATAGCAAATATCGAACTCCTTTAGTTTTGTTGCTCAAGGTGTTATTCTACTCGCTAAGTCCGACTTGTGAAAAATAGTCCTTAATGGGAAAGAGACAACCTCGATTGTATGACATTGAAAATAGGGGTTGTAGCTTCCTTGTAGTAATAATAAGAGCATAAATTAACTTCTATCTGTGAATCTCTTGTTTTGACATCCAATAACACTCTGCTGATGAAATATATTTGCTTTTGTTTTGTTCATTCCATCTTTGTCAATACTTAGCGTACTACTTTGTCAAAGATTGTTAAGTACAACTACAATACATCTCTTTGTTTTAGCTTCACAAGAAAATGTGGTGAACCGAGATACGACTTTAACTCTTGGAAGGCTACTTGACACTAGTTGGTCAACTAAAAATCCTAAGAGCTTTTTGGGATGTTGAAAAGCATATAACACCAGTCCAAAAATCTAGATATGAATCATCTTATGGCTGCGATTCTCTTGTTAAGCTTCATCACATCCTTCTAATTATGAGGCGAGGGCTAGTCAAAATGATACCAAATGATGCGGAACTCCAAGCTAAAAGAAACTGTAATCCCAACACACAAGATGATATGTAACAAACCCTAGGTAAAGACCCGCCCTATAACACCTCTAGATAACAATTGTATCTAGCAACACTAATTAAAAGGCAAAGAATTAAATTGAAATTCGCTACAAAGTAAATACCTTTGATAAGAAGATCAATTCCCAATGCAACAAGTAGAAGAAGATTTATCCTCACTTAGAACACACAAGTCTTGTTGAAAACAAGAGTAGATTCTCAATAATCAAATCAAAGTTGTTGTTTTTTTTACAAGCTAGTAAACCTCCTTTATATAGAGATTAGGGTTAGGTTAAGAATCAATCTAGACCATAAAATAATTAGGAAATTAATCCTAAGGCTTAAAACTAACCCTAAATAAATATAATCCGAAAATAGAAATAATTACAAAACTGCCATTATAATCTGAAAATAGCAATAATTACGAAACTGCCATTATAATCCGAAAATAGCTAAATTACGAAACTGCCATTGAAATCCGAAAATGGCTAAAATTATGTCGTTTCGTCTTTGCAACTCCCGAGCAGCATTACCACCTTCATTCCTTGCTTGGACATCATGCTTAAATCATCATTATGCCTCATAAAAGTGTTTGGATCATGTGGATACTTGAATCGATCTTCATCAATTATTCTCTTCACAAGTCCAAGCATTCCCACTTTGATCTTCTTAGCTCGAGAACGCGCCACTGGTCCACTTGGCAGCACAATGTCTTCACCACGAACATCCATGCTAGAAGAGCGCTCGATGCCCACATCATTCCCTCCCTTCTCAAAAAGATTCATCCTCGAATCTGCATCCATGTCAAAAGGAGAAATAGCAAATGATGCGGAATCCCAAGTTTAAAGAAACTGTAATCCCAACACACAAGATGATATGGAACAAACCCTAGGTAAAACCTGCCCTATAGCACCTCTAGATAACAATTGTATCTAGCTACACTAATTAGAAGGCAAAGAATGAAATTGAAATTCGTCACAAAGTAAATACCTTTGATAAGAATATCAATTCCCAATGCAACAAGTAGAAGAAGAACTATCCTCTCTTGGAACACACAAGTCTTGTTGAAAACAATAATAGATTCTCAATAATCAATAATCAAAGTTTTTTTTTTTTGGTACGATTTTTTTTTGGTACTAAAACACCAAGAACAATGAAGAACACGAAGAACTCAAGAACAAAAGAAAAAAAACGCAGAAACACCAAGCTAATCAAAGACTTTAAAAAGAAAAAGAAAGAACAAGATAAATAGGAATTTATCTTGGTCTTGCTCTGATACCAAATGATGCGGAACCCCAAGCTTAAAGAAACTATAATCCCAACACACAAGATGATATGAAACAAACCCTAGGTAAAAACCCGCCCTATAGCACCTCTAGATAACCAATGTATCTAGCAACACTAATTAAAAGGCAAGAATGAAATTGAAATTCGCCACAAAGTAAAATACCTTTGATAAGAAGATTAATTCCTAATGCAACAAGTAGAAGAATAACTATCTTCACTTGCAACACACAAGTCTTGTTGAAAACAAGAGTAGATTCTCAATAATCAAAGTTCTTTTTACTCTTGGCCTCTTTACATTCAATTATTTTATTTGCCTCACTTCCCAAATCCCCATGGGAAACTTTGGATAGTTTCAATTGTTCAAGATACACCTCTTTCGGAGATAATGGTGCAAGTGTGACTTTCTTTCCATTGTGCTCAAAAGAATACCTATTCTTAAAACCTTCATGGATAGTCTTCCTATCGGATTGTCATAGTCTACCCAACAAAATATGCCCCGCTTGCATAGGTACTACATCACACAAAACCTCATCACTATACTTTCCAATAGAAAATGCAACTTTCACTCTCTTATTTACCTTAATCTCTCCACTATCATTCAACCATTGTAACCTATAAGAGTTAGGGTGTTTTTCACATACTAGTCCCAACTTCTCAACCAAAGTAGTACTAGCAACATTAGCACAACTACCTCCATCAATGATTAAACTACATTTTTTATCACCCACAAAACATCTAGTGTGAAAAATATTCTCCCTTTGTTCTTGTCTATTTTCCTTCAAATTTAAAACCCTCCTAATTACTAGGGACTCTCCAACCACGGGATACTCAACATCCTCCTTCTCACTAGAATCATACTCTAATTGTGGTCTTTCCTCATCGGACTCAGACTCCGATATTACTTCATTACCCCTCATCAACATAGTTTTCCTATTTGGACATTTGAAAGCAATATGCCCAAACCCTTGACATTTAAAACATTTTATTTCCCTATGTCTAGAAGTACTAGAAGTGTTAGGATTAGAAGTACCTCTTGTTGGGTTGGCACTCTTATCCTTTTACTTGGATGCATCTCCAATTTTCTCTTTAGTCTCCAAGTTCTTTTCTCTCTTATTATCGTCATACTTGTTCCACTTCGAGTTGGAATCCCACTTCGAATTAGAGCTTGAAAACCATTCTGATGACCCTTCACTTTTCAATTGCTTTTCCACTTTAATAGCCATGTTGACCATTTCTTCCATCTCTACATATGGATGTAGATCCACCACCTGGGCAATATCTTTGTTCATCCCACTTAGAAATCTTGCAATTGTAGCTTCTCTGTCCTCTTCAATGTTGGTCCTTATCATAATCATCTCCATCTCTTTGTAATACTCTTCTACGGACCTAGACCCTTATGTGAGTCTCTGTAACTTTTGATGAAGCTCTCTATAGAAATATGATGGTACAAACCTCTTCCTCATAATTCTCTTCATCTCATCCCAAGTTGAGACTGGATATTCTCTATACCTCCTCCTTGATTGTATAAGTTACTCCCACCAAACTAGAGCATAGTCGGTGAACTCCACTGCGGCTAGTTTAACCTTTTTCTCCTCAGAGTAATTGTGACAATCAAAAATTAACTCTACCTTCTTTTTCCATTCCAAGTATGCCTCGGCATCACTTCTTCCCTTGAATGGTGGAATGTGCATCTTAATGGAACTTAGGTGGTCATCCATTCCTCCTCTTGGCTCCTTTCTCCTAGGTTTTCTCCTTACCATTTGAACTTCATACTCTTCTTCACCGGAAACATTTACTTCTTATCTCATGTGTCGTGTTCCTTCCCTTCTAGTAGTATTGGACATGGCCATGGTAATCTCCCTCATTTGCTCCATCATCTCATCCATCCTAGATTTCAATATTTCTTCCATCCTAGAAGTCAATCTCTCTTCCATTCTTCTATACTCACCCTCCAAAGATTGCCGTACGAGCTTTGGATCCGGTGTTGCCACTTTCTCATCCGAAGTAGAAACTCCATTTCTATCTCTTTTAAACATTCTTACACACTCCCTTACTTGTTTAACTCAACAATGGTAAACCCTTGTGTTTCACACAAATTTGGCTTTTACCCTCTTTATGCTCACCACTCAAGTCTTGTTCACCAAGTTGCACTTCAGAACCAATTACTTAAACAAAAATATAAAACTAAAATAGCAAATTTCAAAATTAAAACCTAACAATAAAAAGCAAGTTCAATTCTAGAGCAAAATTGGCACAAAAAAAAGGACAAAAGAGTAATGAAACAAATAATAATTACTCTATGAAATCAACACAATGAGAATAGTAAACTAAACAGATTTAGAATAAGAAAGTATGAAAGTAAGAAACTATGAGAATAGGAAACAAATTAAATTAAGAATAGGAAAGTAAGAAAATAAGAAACTATGAGAAAATGAAACAAATAAATTAGGAAAGTAGGAAATATGGAATAATAAAAACCATAAATCAATAAGGAATAAGTAACTTTCCTAATATTCAAGCAACCAATCTCAATATTTCAACTTTCAATCTTTATTTTTTCTACGACTTTTGTTTTTTTTTTTGTATCTATAATCATATCCTTCTTTTTCTTTTTCTTTTTTTGACGATTTTTTTTTGTACTCTAAAACACCAAGAACAATGAAGAACACGAAAACTGAAGAACAAAAGGAAAAAAAAAACGTAGAAAACAACAAGTTAATCAAAGACTCAAAAAAAAAGAAAAACAAAGAACAAGATAAATAGGAATTTATCTTGGCCTTGCTCTGATACCAAATGATGCGGAACCCAAAGCTTAAAGAAACTATAATCCCAACACACAAGATGATATGAAACAAACCCTAGGTAAAAACCAGTCATATAGCACCTCTAGATAACCAGTGTATCTAGCAACACTAATTAGAAGGCAAGAATGAAATTGAAATTCGCCACAAAGTAAAATACCTTTGATAAGAATATCAATTCCTAATGCAACAAGTAGAAGAAGAACTAGCCTCATTTTGAACATATAAGTCTTGTTTTCAACAAGACTAGATTCTCAATAATCAATAATCAAAGTTCTTTTTTTACAAACTAGTAACCCCCCTTTATATATAGATTAGGGTTATGTTAAGAATCAATCTAGACCATAAAATAATTAGGAAAGTAATCCTAAGGCTTAAAACCAACTCTAAATAAATATAATCCGAAAATAAAAATAATTACAAAACTGCCATTATAATTAGGAAATAGCAATAATTACGAAACTGCCATTATAATCCGAAAAGAGCTAAATTACGAAACTGTCATTGTAATCCTAAAATAGCTAAAATTACGTCGTTTCATCTTTGCAACTCCCGAGCAGCATTACCACCTTCATTCCTTGCTTGGACATCATGCTTAAATCATCATTATGCCTCATAAAAGTGTTTGGATCATGTGGATACTTGAATCGATCTTCATCAATTATTCTCTTCACAAGTCCAAGCATTCCCGCTTTGATCTTCTTAGCTCGAGAACGCATCATTGGTCCACTTGTCAGCACAATGTCTTCACCACGAACATCCATGCTAGAAGAGTGCTCGATGCCCACATCACAAGGGCTAGTCAAGAAAAGCTTTGATTTGTTTAGATTGGCCTCTATCGCCCATTGAGTCATTAAGTGGCCAAGAAAAATTTCAGCCAAAACGTTGATAGTAAACTTCGTAGGATTGAGTCTCATTTGGTATTTCTCCAATACTTCAAAAGTTCACCTCAAATGTTTAATATGATCCTCCGTGCAAAGAGACTGGACTAGCATATAATCGATATAAACTTTCATTCTCTTTCCAATCTACTTGTTGATCTTATTGATAATGCATTGATATGTAGCCCCGAATCTTTTAAACCTGTTGACATGACTTTGTAACAATAAATCTTTATCTCAGCCATAAAAGAGGTTTCTTCTTGATCATCAAGATGCATAAAGATTTGATTATAGCCTCAAAAGGCATCGAAGAAGGTATCATCTCGGTTCTTGAAGTCGATGCACACTTAGCTCTTGTCATTTTTCTTCTTCACAACCAGAGCATTCACCAACCATTCAAGATACTGCTTTTCTTTGATGAGATCATTTGCCTCCAATCAATCTACTTTTTCACTAATTGACTAATTCCTCTTTGATGCTAACCTTCTCATTTTTTGCTTCACAAGCTTATAACTTGGGTTTACATTCAATTTGTGAGCTTATTTACCTCCTAGTTAATTCAAAACATGTCAACATATCTCATGCAAAGCAATGATGGCGTTTCTTTAGAAATTGATAAGTTCAACTCTCATTTAGAATGTTAGTTTTGTTACAATTATGATAGTCTAATCAAGCTTTTTTGCATTCAGCGCCATTTATTCTACTTTCTCGTCACCACTCACCTCTACAGCTAAGATATTGAGGTTCTAAAATTGTAATTTATCCTTATGAGCATTGCCTTTCATTATTAGTACATAGCAAATATAAGCACGAACCATCACTCCTTAATATCTTCACTTGTTCGTCCAACTTCATCATCTAATGATAAATAGATGACAAAGCATTCATCTTGTGGAGCCAAGTCTTTCAAGAATAGCATTGTAGGTGGATTCTGCGTCAACCACCATTAAAGTAGAGTATACTACGACACCTTTGACTTCCACGGGCATTACTACCTTCCCAATCATAGGGCTTGTTTCTCAGTTGTAACCCACCAAGTTCATTGTAATTTTCTCAATCTTCTCATCCAATCCCATCTTCTAAAAAGTCATTAAGAATATGATATCGATCGAACTTCCATTAAATATCAGCATCCTCTTCACCAATGGGTGATTGACAATTTCACCACCAAGGTATCATTATAGGACATGTGCAAACCTTTTGCATCCTTATCCGCAAAAGTGATTCTGGTATCTAATCCATCTTGTAACTATTACGTTCGGCTACCCCAATTGATGTGGCTCCAAAAATTTTAATATGACTTTTCATAGCCGCAATAGCCTTATCTCTATTAGTGAAACCACCATGAACAATATAGATGGTTGGGCTCCTTTTTTTGGTTTCCATCATCATCGCCCTTTTCTTGCTCTCTTTTGGCTCATTACTTTCTCTTCTCTCCTCTGCAAGGGAGAATAAATACTTTTAGGTGTCCTCTCTCTTAATCAGTGCCTCGATCTCTCACTTCAAATGTCGGTAAGCACATGTGATGTGTCCATAATAATTATGTAACACACAGAATTTTAAGTTATCTCGGGTTCTTAGTTCTATGGTTATGTTCTTCAGCCACTTTGCATATGCTCTGCCCTCTAGTTGTTGGACTAACTTATCCAGGAATATGTTCAAAGAATAGTATCTGAACTAGTTCAACATTTTGTCACCTATTCGAGCTTCAATTTTATTGACTCGACTTGACCTTCCTTGTCTCACCCTTTGATGTGGCATGGGCTCGAATACCTCGACCATAACATTTTCTCTTTTTACATCCCTATGCTTTTCTATCCTCTCATGTTTTCTATCCTCTTACAAATTTTCCTATTCTACAAGGAAAAATATACACTAGAGTTAATATATTAGTACATAATGATCAACCTATAAGGTATGCATTCACTAGGTACAAAAATCCTAGCATTCAAAGCACATTATTAACTTGAACGTTGGAATGATTTTGGCCTTGGTATCCCAAAAAAATTTACATTCTTGCTTATTTTGCAAGTACAAACAGTCTTTCAAATCACATACACGAAGAACTTGAGTGGTGCATAATCATACATCAACAACCAAATCAACCGTGTAATGGTCATCCATCATGTTAAACATAACCGAAAAATCTATAAGTATACATTTATGCTATGTTAAAATAAAGCATGCAAATTCTATATGAACTCTAAAAAATAATTATTGAATATTCAATTACAAATTACGTATGTACAACAGTTAATACTAGTTTTTCTCCGACAGTAAAGTTTGACTACTCAACTGTTAGACATTTATATATAGCTTTTAGAATTGTGCATGGCTGATTTCATGTGCATAAAAAGAGAAGTGCACCTAAATATTATTTTACAATCTTATCTTTCATAAAAGTTTTATAGATTTGATTAATTTTTTCTTTTGAATTAAAGAAATTTTATCTAGTAAAAGCTGGTTCATAAAAGAAAAAGCATCCCATCAACAGAAAACTTCAACAAAGAAAGAAAAAATATTAAGGAGAGAATTTTTTTTGTTTTATTTAAATTTTTTATTTTTTAATCTGCTATTCGGCTTGCCTCAAGAACACCAACTTAGGTTTGTGGATAGGAAAGTCGTAATGAGATTATTTTTCTAGACGTTTTTTTCTTATTTTTTTATTTTTTATTTTTTTTTCCTAAAATGTTTTAATTATAAGAGATTTTATACTACCAACTTTTGGAGCTAGGAAATACATCTTCACTATTATATATATTTATACATTAATTTGTTTGATTAGACTGTTTATAAAATCATAAAGTTCTATAAGCTGGTTCAATTTGAATTTACTGATTGGAAGAGATGGCAAGAATTTTTGTTACAATCACAATTTGTAGATATTATTTATTTCATTATATATTATTTTGATGAATTGTTTATTAGATGATAGTTTAAGTTCTCTGAAAGTTTCAGGCTTGTTGATCTCATTATTTGAAATTTATCAATAATATTAATTTTAAAATTACTCATATGGTAACAACGGCAGATTTCTTTCATAAATAGCAGTCACATCTAATGTGGATATTTGGTGGAGTTTTTTATCCGATTTTTGTCAAGCATCTAGTCATGAAGATCTTTTGGGGGAGACCTTATAGGTTTTGAATGCTTTGGTTTTTTGGTGTTTGGTTTAGTTAATTTTTTGTTCCCTTGGTATTCTTTTTCCTTCCATAAGTTTTCTTCATAGGGATTTTTTTCTTTGGACAAGTTTTAATGAGGCCAAGTAGGTAGACTTGGCAACGTATGGTATTGTGTTTGTGTCAAGAAATTTTCATCTAAATCTGACCCGTTAAGCTTTCGTGTTGAAATATATAAACTCAAATCCGTTCATAAAATTATTGTGTAACCCGTTAACAAGTTAACTGATTTTCAAAATTATTTTAAAAAAATAAAAATATATTTGATTTATAATTCATAGTCTATACTAAAAAATAATTAAGCACATATAAACATAAATATTTGTATCCTTTTATAAATCAAAAATAAAAACTGAAACAGCATACTTAATACATGTTAAAAAATAACAAATCATACAAAAGTAATACTTAAATCCTTCTACAAATGAATAATAAAAATCTAAAACAATATTGTTTAAAATAACAATAATATATAAACATATTCAATATCAACCACATTTTCATTTTTTGCATAGACAATCTGATGCATATGACATCTTCAACCATAATGAGCACAACCTCAAAGGCAAAGCACCTAAAAAAAAAAGTTAAATTGTATATTATTATCCAAATTAATATAGAAAAATTAAATAATGCATAGCATCCAAATTTTAATACCTTTAATCATCAATAAAAAATGTGTTAGAGCATTGTCCTACTTTAGCTTGTTCAACACAATGTAAGACCTCTTCTGTAAATTCTTCTAAATTAATGGCATCATCTAAAACTGAATATATAATAAAATTAGAAATATTCATGTTAAAAAAATAGTAATATATATATAAATGTAAATGTAAATTATTTTCATTTTCAAAAAGCCAATTTCTTGTACATAATAAAGCTTGTAGTACATCTAGCTTTATTAGTAAATTAAGTTTTTTAATTAATAAATTACTAAATTGCTATTAAGGATTAATGAGTCTATAATGGGTCTAACAGATTTTTGCGAGTCAACTCGTTAAAATCTGTAAGATAACGGATTCATAATGGGTTGACTTGTTATCAACCCAACTCGTTTCAGGCGAACCCAAATCTGTAAAAAATGTTCGTATTTGTGTCGAGTTAACAGATCGTGTTGAAATTTGCCACATTTACAAGTAGGTCTTTGTACTTGTTAGAGATCTGATTTTTATAAAATTTGTTTGTTGGTCCTTAGTTTGTGTAGGGTGTGAACTTAGTTGAGATTCTTTGATTTCTTTGGTATGTGCATGTAATCCATTATATTATTAGATGATAGTTTAATTTTTCTATTTTTGGGCGGCTTATTTCTCAGAGTACAAATATAGATTATAAAAGTTAACATGACACGTAAGTAATATAAATATTATTTTAAAAAATTAATTTATGATATAATGTCTAAAATAAATATCAAATTGATTTACCTTATGTATTAGTAAAGTGAATGTCTATACTTTTACTGGCACTATCAAACATTATAAGTTTTTTTTAAAAGTAGTATTTTAATTAAAAGAAAAGACAATTAATTAATAGCATTTTTCCGCAATACTATTGAAGAACAATTTTGAATTAGGAGTGAGTTTATGTCATTTAGATATTAACATACTCAAATTTCATGCCGCATATACATCAATTTCTATTTCATTGAGGTTGCTTGATAATGTGTATTTGTGTCTTGTTTATAAGTGATCGTAAGGGGATTTCCTACAATACAACTCTTTTATGGTTGTATCACATACAACCGGTAAATACTATTGGTTAAATTGGTTAGGTTTTTGTTTTTTTTTTTTTAAATAACAATTTAACAATTAAAAATGTTTAATGTTTAATAGTGAAAAACAAATATTCAAACCCTCCCCCCATCGCACCCAGCCCCTTCCCCGAGCCCCTGAGCTGCGCACCCAGCCCCTGAGCTGCATACCTTGCCCCCTTCTCCGAGTTCTGCGAGCTTCGCACCCATAAACCATTCGCCGAGCCCCTGAACTGCGCAACCAGCGCACCCAGGCCCCTTCCCTAAGGCCCCGAGCCCCTGAGCAGCGCACCCAGACCCCTTCCCCGAGCCCCCGAACCCAATCGCACCCAGCCCTCTTCCCCGAGCCCCCTCCCCCATCAAACCCACCCCTTTTTCCCGAGCCCCCTCCCCCATCGCACCCACCCCCCTTCCTCGAGCCCTGCGTACCAAGTTGTTGTTGCTTCTTCTGGGATTGCCTTTAGCGGTATGGCTTTTCTCATCACACTTCCCCTTTATTGCTGTGAATTTTTTTTTTCATGTTTTATTTTTGTTTTTGTTTTGGTGTTGTCTTGGGAGTTTATGTGTTTGCTTCCATAACCAAACTGTTATGTTTTGAAAAACAAAAGAATTGTTATGTCTATGTTATCAGTGTTTTTGTATTCACTGATGATGCTGGTTATAGATTTGAATTTTAGAAATATTTTCTGTGTCTAGTTACTACTTTATCTATCTGGTGGTTTTTTAGGTTCTCTAATGTGGTTTTCTTTGTTTGTAATTATTTAGAGGAGCAAACAAGCATACAAATTACCTTGTTGTAACACTTTGATATTTAAGATCAAAATTTTATTTTTTTCTTCAAATTGGTTGTCATAATTTTGTTTGCTTACATATTAGAGAGGATTTAGACAGCCCAATTCTCTGCCTAAAAAATAACATATTGAAGGATGATAGTTTTCAAGTGATGACATTAGAATTGATAAATGCAATACCATATTCAAATACCTTTATTATTGTTATGTTTTTCAATTTCCATTACTTTAGATTAAAAATAATTTGGAGGTCAATTATGCATCTCAGTAAGTAATAAATTCCATGTTCACTGTTTTGGATGACAGAATACATGGTTGACTATTTAATACATATGATTATGCATACACATGTTTGAATAGGTTTAATCTTGCCTTGACCAGTGCAATAGTTTATTTTAATGCAACTAATGCAAGGCAATAGAATGTGGTCTGGTAATAATTTTAATTTTTAGTATATCTATTTTTTAAATTAAACGTCTTGGCATGTCTAACTTAAAGACGCCTCATTAAGTAGAAAGAGGACTACTGAGTTTTTAATGCATGAGCTAAAACTGTATTAATCTTATAAATATTATTTTGTATTATGTTTACTAAATTTGAAATTGTTACAGCCAAATTTAAATTATGCATAATAAATTTTTATTCGTACCCAATTTTGTGAAACTTATTACTTTAAATGGTGTATCTTGCATTATTGTTTTGTTATGAAATTCCTAAACTTTCATTGTAAAAGTCTGTATTGTGAACCAAATATTTGTTATTTCTGTAAATTTCCCCAAAGTTTCTATGGACATTGTATTCTGTCCATAATAATATATAATTGGCCTTGATTTACTGAGGTCTAAGCTGCTGCTTTATTGTTCTTTGTTATAAGTTCTTTTGGTTTCCATCAAACTTTAAATTAGCATACACAAAATATGTTCATATATAATGTTACTTGACATAAATCTTGTAGGTGCAATGGATGATAATTTAAAGCACAATGATAAGGGTAAAAAGCCAGCAGTTGGTGATGCTGGTTTGAAAAGAAAGAGAGGGAGAAAGAATGCTACAAATGATGACAGTGTTGTTGCAAATCCATATTCAAGGCCATGGCTAAACTATTAGTGAGTTTGACTCTGACTATATGTTTTTGATAAATTTCTCCATGTAAATTGAAATATGTAATCTGAATTAGTTAACAAAAGTCTGAAATTTAAAATTTTCGCAGTAATAGGGAGGTAGGACTACTTAAGCAAAAAGCTGTCAAAATTGATAAAAAGGTAAATTTTTTCGTACTTTTACTTGGTTGAGGTACATGCTATGAAGGGCAACAAATCTAATTATCATTATCAATTATTTCAGGTCATGAAGCGTATAGGAGATAATTGGAAAAAGTTGTCTGCTGGTGAGAAAGCAAAATTTGCTGCGCCTACTCAACCAGTCTCTCCTCCTCCAGCTAAGTTCTCCCTCACTTCATCTAGTGAAGGTGCACAACAGATTGCCCCAACAAAGATAGGGAGTTTAAATACAAGATGTTCTCTGAACGTCTGTGGGGTTTAGTTGAGTTGTTTACCGATGATAAGAAGAAGTGTATTCAGAGTCTTGGGTTTGGTTCTTTGATATGTGGTAAGACTAGTGGTATAGATAGAAAATTGATAGCATGGCTGGTAGATAAGTTTGATCCTAGCACAGCTACCATAGAATTGCATGGTAGGAGGTACACACTAGGTTCGAAGGACGTTGAGAGATTGATTGGGTTAAAAGATGGTGGATGTCCAGTAGATATTAGTGGTCCAATGGAGGCCATAGAAGAGCTGAAGAATAAGTTTAGTTCAGCTATTCCAGGCATCCGCATTTCTGACCTAGCAAATATTTTGTCTGATGGTTCAAGTATTGTAAATGATGATTTTAGAATGGTTTTCACATTGTTTCTGATGGGAACGATTCTTAATCCTAATTCTAGTGTGTTTGTACCATTTACTTATCTTCATGTTTTGCTGAATGTTGATGGTATTGTGAAAAAAAATTGGGCCACTTGGACGTTCAACAACATGGTTGAGGGTGTCAGCCGGTACAAGGCTGACAATATGTCATACATTAGTGGCTGTGTACTGATCTTGCAGGTATATTTTTACTCATTAATTGTATTTCATTTATTACACAACGTGAATGGCAGTCTTCTCTTATATAATCCATGATTTTATGCATAACAAATTTGTGCATTTTATGTGCTGTAGCTATTTTACTTTGATGTTGTGTGGCTGGACAAACCGATTGTTGACAGAGCACTGGCTCCCATTCAGGCATGGGGAGGCAAAGCCCTTGAAAAAATTCAGATTGCAGTTAAAAAAATTTGGTGGTCTTGGATCGGAGAAGGTATATAATTTACTACTTTTTTTAATGTGTTTGTCATTAAATGTTGATATATATTGTGAGTAACATTTTTGTAGGTTACAACAAGGGAACTGCAGTTTGAAACCAGATTTGAAGCAACAGAAATTCAGCGTCCAGATGCAACAATATATGCAGAAAAGAGAGATGTTGATGGGCTGAAAGCTGAAATTCAGCAGTTGAAACAAGATATTGCAGGTCTTAAAGCGGACTTTGCAACTTACCAGGTGCAGGTGACTGATCAGCTTGCGAAAGTGCTTGATGCTGTGTCATCAAGACCAGCAGCTAATGACATCAACATCACACCACCAACAAAGAACCAAATCAAAGTAATGACGATGCCATACCCGTTATGACACAGCCCATGACCTTGTTTGTTTCAACAGAAGATGAAGCACCAAAGAAAAATGTTGTCGATGATGTCATAATAAATGATTCCTCTTCATTTGCTGATACTGCTTTTGGGGACAAACTTGATGCATTGGTCCATGCCATTGTACCCACGGAGGTTGTATGACATTTTCTTTGTATGTGTTTACTTTAAAGTTTGCTATATAATATGTAACTTTTTTATCTATTTCCTGTGTAGGGAGAGAAGAAAAGAACTATGGGCAGACGTAGTCCAATTTTGTTGCGAACAGAAATGCAAAGGAGACAGACCCAATATGCACAGTCACCTTGGACTACTATGAATCGTGATCGTGTCGGTCCGTTTCAAATTCCAAAAGACTTGCCCGATGGAGATTTTAAACTATTGCAGTATATGTTTAATCCTGATCTTGATAAAGGGTATGTTTAATTTGTAATGCATTTTGTCTATTATGATATGTGTCGTCTATTTATATTAAATTGTAATTATTGTTGTTTATTTGTTGTTTTTGTCATTTTACTAGTGAGATGCTCATTAAGACTGAGATGATGCATTATACTCGTTGGGATTTGTTGTCGTTGTCTCCGCAAAAATGGATTGCAAGGGAAGTAAGTTAATTGTTATCGAATGAACTTTTTAATCATAATCTTTCGTATGTTCAATATTAAGTTAACAATATTGTTGAGTCAATTATTTTATGATTTATGAAGGTCATTTGCGCATTTATGGAACGCATGACTTACATTGAAAAAAAGAAAAATGAAGACAAGCCTCGGAAGTGGTATTTACCACCCCATTTTCAAGTATGTAATGCTTATCTTAATTAATTATTATTTTGATATTTTCACATTAAATGTCTTATGTTAAAGCTGAAACCATATCTTTCACACTGTTAGGAAGAGGTACTGAGTAGTAAACCGGATGTTGCTAATTTTGCAAAAAAATGGAACATGAAAAAATGTTTCATGGGGCCGGTGGCTCATTGTGAAAAGGTCTATCAGTACTTTGAGGTTGTTTTTTTTATTATTATACAACTACTATACTATGATTGACAGCATATAAATTGACTAACTTTGGTCATTATGATATTCAGATATTCCTCCCCATCCATGACACGGTTGGTCATTGGTTTTTATTGATCGTGTCGGTGAAAGATAAAGCTCCTGAGATTTGGGATTATTTCCCAAGTCCCATGACAAAAGTAGCTCGTGCAAGATGTGCAGAGACTATCGTAAGTTAAACCATCTAATTCATTCATGATAATAAATAATGATTTAAAAGATACCCATAACCTCATTAGGTTATTGTTCTGCTATTAGAACCACATACTCTGCGAGTGCTTTTTTAATTACTTTAATAAATTTTCCCATTGATTATGCATGATAGTATTAAATATCTTTAACTAGTTTTCTCATACTTGTGGTCTGATGCATGTGCATTTTCCTCATTTTCATACATAAATGCTGACAGTGTTGTCATATTTCTTTTTTTCTTTCTTTTATTGTGTTATTCTTATGTATAATCACTGATAAGGGATGTAATATAAATTCTGAACACTTATGACTGCTGGTTTATCCTTCTTTTCCTTTGTATGATATAAATTGGTGTTTTTTGTTTACTGATTCTTAGATTTATCTTCAGCTCTCTTTTATCATATCATAGCGAAAGGTCTACTTGTTGATCTTATAGTTAACTCTAGGTACAAGTATTTACTTCAATTTTTTTCCTTGAATCTGTACGAGTCAAAAACTAGCTACCCTCTTTCCGCGTGCTGGTTGGTGATTTAGTTCTCTTGTATTATAATTACACTATATTTAAAACTTGTTTTTGAGTCACATATAGTTTACATATATTGCGGGTATATAGGATAAATATATGACAATAATATCATCTCTGCAACATAATCTATCTATTTCCATTCATTCCAGAATTTTGACATTTTCAATATGCTGTTTTTTATGCCATTTTTGGGTGCAGGATTCAAAAGAATGACCTAAATATATATGTGAAATCATTTTTTCTATTTATGTTTAGGGTTTGTCTTTGCATTTAATTATCATTTGCTCTCTTCAAACCTATTTAATGTGAAAGACTTCTAATTAGATGCCATTTTTGGATTTGAATGACAGTTGGAGGCTTTAGACATAGTCTTGATGAATGAATGCAGTAAACTTTTCTAGCAAAAATGTTTTTTTGGAAGTTTGCAGCTACGGGCAGCAACATGTATTCGGAAACAAGATAACGGGCATGATTGTGGAGTATATGTCCTGAAGTTTATGGAAGAGTCTTCCTTGATTAACGATCCAAATGAACATGTAAGCTATTTATTGTCCTTACTTAATTTGAGATTGATTTACTTTATTCCATTGACTTTCTGTTGTTGTTTAGTTTGATTCGACTGCGGAAAGGTGGAATATTGCATTGGAGCTAGTGAGTGAAAGTAATAATCATAATAATTACGACATAATGCATGCGGCTGCAAAACATCATGACCACATTGCAACCAATGTCTTGCACACGTACATCAAAAAAACAAGGGGTGGACCATCCAAAAAAGGGAAGAAGAATATCTAGACCATCTCCATTTGACTCTTTTGTGATTGTAAATTACAATGCTTTTCATATTATTGTTCTTTTAGCTTTTTTGATATGCCTGCTAAATGCAAGCATAAGTACAGGTAGACTTTTTTTGTGCATGGTAAACTTGGGTTCGTTAAGGAACTGTTAGATTTTTGTCTATTATATAATACCCAATGAGACACCATTCCAGTATGGCTGAAGGTTTATTGAAGTAGCCAAAATTTCCATGACCATTTTAGGGTTTAGAAAATTGTATTTTGAATTTTGATGCTTTATTGTTGTATATAGCCGTATTGACTCTTTGCCGTTTTGTTCATTGTGTTTGTGTGTGTGTTTTTGTTTATTACTTTTGTTTGATCATATTGTTTATATTTTCTTTTGATTTCTGAACGCCAACTCTGTTTTTGTACTAATATCAATTTTACTGAATGGGAATTAGAACATGTGATTTCTATACATTTTTAATGTAAAGTACAATCCCACCATAAAATTGTGGTATGGAAAGTATCATTTACTTGTTCATGCTATGCTTTGGCATACTGGATTGAGGAAGAGGAAAAGTAAACCAAACAGAATATATTGTTCATGCTAGGCTTTAGACTGTGGTTTTGGTGTTTTTGTGAAATGGGTTTTGTTGTAGATGTGGGAAGATCTTATACAAAAAGCCAAAGATGGATGCAAAGATGTTATATATACCTATGTCATTTGGAATGGTCATGAACCTTCTCCTGGAACTATAATTTTCTAGTTCTCCAATTTTTTTTTCCTTACTTCTGTTACAGATTATGGCAGCTTCAATTTTATATCAGTTAATACAATTTAAGCTAATCTTGTTTCCTTGAAATCTGTTTATGTTTTTATTTTATTTTTCGTAACATGGTTTTAGTATAATTTTGAGGGGAGGTATGATCTGGTACGACTCATAAAGATGGTGCATACAGTAGGACTTTATGCTCATCTTCGCATTGGACCTTACGTCTGTGCAGAGTGGAATTTTGGGTACCTATTACTTGCTTTTTCTTTTTCAAATCATTACTCCTATTGCTGTTGTTTTTGTTTGGTTTCATTGCCTTCGTACATTTTCTATTTATGACTTTCTATCTTAATTAGCTTTTGTGTGCTTGATGTGACTTCCATTTCTTTTTTCTGCTACAGAGGATTGCCCGTTTGGTTGAAGTATGTTCCAGGTATCAGCTTCAGAACAGATAATGGACCTTTCAAGGTAATTATTTTAATTTTCTTCAACCTGAATCTGCTTAATTGAATCTTATACTGTAAAACCTTCCCAAAGGGGAGAAATAAATAAATTAAATAATTTGGTATATTTGAGGAAACAGATGTGGATTTGGTTATAAAATTAATCCTCTTTCTTGGCTTTGAAGATGGCAATGCAAGGGTTCACCCAGAAAATTGTTCAGATGATGAAGAGTGAAAATCTATTTGCATCAGTCTTTGGTCCAATCATCCTTTCGCAGGTATGTACTCTTATTGTGGCCCTCTATAATTACTTACTGAGCTCTTTGAATCCTTTGCTGCATGTGTGTGTGACAATGCAATGCTTAAAATGTTGGTTTCTTCCTAAATAAAAGACTGAACATGAATTAGGCTCTCATGACCATAAATGATGTAACATGACATGTTAGCTTGATTTAATTACTTATCGTTATTTTCGGTTCTAAATACTGAAGATGGATGGGAGAACAGGTAGGTTAAATCTGATTGGAAGAAAGATGAGAACATGGCCGGGGAGGCTGAGGATGGGTATAGGATGAGAACCTTTCAAGCTTGGGTATAGGAATTCCACTCCTACAAAAAAAATTTTTTATTGTTACTTTTTAGATTCTTAGGCTAACTTACTACTTTTTTTATAGCACAAGCCCAAGGGACAACTCAGGATCACCTACAAATATTTAACATTGAGATGAAAGCGAAATTGAAATCACATCTAATGCCTGAACATGTGAGAAATTCCCCCCCCCCCCCCCTTGATATTGTATGTTTCATTTTGACGGTGCATGTAGTTTTTCATGCTATTGAAGTCATTTCATTTTACTTATTCTCCATGCTCCATGTGTAGATTGTCTTTTGGAAGTGGATTACCCCAAAAATGTTAGGCATGGTCACTCAGTCAGCAGTATATCATTGGTCAATTGAAGGTAGGACATTTTTTTAGACTGATTTAGATCATACTGTCGTAGTTATTGGTTTCAAATTCTTCCTTATTTCATGGAAATATTTACATTTATAATATTCTTGCTTATTTTATATTGTTGGTTGCTACATAAACCTCACTTCATTTCCTTTGTAGGTGAATTTGAACTAGTAAAGGTGTTTGACCGAACTGCTAACCTGGCAAACAACCAGATAATAAACTATCGGTTTGACCCTTCTGAAAAGTGGTTGGTTTTGATTGGAATTGCCCCTGGTGCACCTGAGATATGTTCTTATTTCTATCAAGCCTGTACTAAATGTTGTTACTTATATGGTCTCATATGCGATGGCAGTGCCTTACTCATATGGTACACTGTATTAGTTTTTTTGGTATGATGCTAATATTATTTGTAAACACAAAATATCATTTCAGGTTTCAAGGACGACCC
This sequence comes from Ochetophila trinervis, assembly GCA_003254975.1. Taxonomy (NCBI): domain Eukaryota; kingdom Viridiplantae; phylum Streptophyta; class Magnoliopsida; order Rosales; family Rhamnaceae; genus Ochetophila; species Ochetophila trinervis. Next base: position 35,901 of record QANX01007557.1, read on the forward strand.
AGATCTCTATGTTTTTCCTAGTTTGAAGTATGTGGGAATTGAGTTGTGGCAGGTAGATTCTTTTAAACTGGGTTACCTTTGTGTATTTTATTGTTGTTCCCATGCACAGGTTAACACTGACACTCTATGCATAACTTTTACAGGTGAAATCTGGAACCCTGTTTGACAATGTCTTGATCACTGATGACCCCGAATATGCAAAGCAGCTGGTGGAAGAAACATGGGCCAAGCAGAAAGATGTATGTAACTTTTTTGATTAAGGATTTCTATAAATAGAACTTTTTTTTTTATATCTGATTGACTTTTGATGAATTTCTAGGCTGAGAAGGATGCATTTGATGAAGCAAAGAAGAAGAGAGAGTCAGAGGTAATCTATGCATGACACCGTTAAGTTATTATTAATTGGTTTTAGTAGGAAATTGTTTTCAATGTTAAGTCTGTGGTACTTCTTTATTTTATGCATGGTTTATTGATTATGTTCGTGTTTATTAACTCTTGCATTTTTTTACCTTTTACAGGAGACAAAGGAGCTTGGCCAGTGGATTCTGATGTAAGTCTTTTTTTTTTTTTCCTTTCTCAATCTGATTAATCATTTTTTTTTCTTATGTTTCTACTCTGGTCCTAATACTGCTGACAATGTTACAGGCTGAGGATGAAGATGAAGAAGGTGAGGCTGAGGATGCAGGAGAAGAATCCGATGTTGAGTCCAAACTTCCCTCAAGGCCCTTATCATGGAGCAAAGGAATGAAATTGAGGCACTATGTAAAAACTATTTACGTGACTGGGAGAACCGATAGGTCTATCTTGCTAAAGCGCAATACTCATTTAAGGTTGGATTTTCCATCTTAAGTTTGTTTGGTTTACTCCCTTGTATTTTCTTAAATTGAGGTTGCATGGTTTACTCATTAAAATGTACAGAATGTATTGCAATTTATTCTAGTTTTGTTTATTGAGTTATCGTACATGAATTTTCTTCCAGGAAGCTACTTGAATTTACTTTAATTTAACATGGAACATCTCTATTGTAATCAAGAGTAATGACTTTTTGAGACCTATGCCTTCCTGAATTTTCTGTTGGTTTCTAAACATTGTCACTGTAGCTCGCATGCTTTTGAAACTCTTTTAAGCATACATGAGGTTTCCATTTGCGGTTTACCTGTGCACACATGCACACTCATAGACTCACACTCGTAATATTTTTGCTTAATCTAGACCATTTGAATTTAGAAAACTTTTTCCACAGTGCAGAGGCTTCTTGTATGTGTGGACCAAAACATAAATAGGTATGAGCATTTTAGGAGAAGAGCCAACTTCAAGGGAGATATCTGAAATGGAACATGTGACACAAGAAAAGGGAAGAAGTGAGATTCTAAAAGCAGTTTGGTGTTGGTCTTCTCAGTCTGGATGCAACAATAAATATACCCTTGATGATATTGTAAGTACTGTGGTTTTTGCCTCTATCTCTCGTTCAACCCAACCATGCATTCATTCACACCCGTGCAGGTTGGCTTGATTTATGTGGTATTATTGCATACCTGTGATGTTATCTATGTCCTCCTATTGCTGTTGGGATTTTAGTCAGTACATGCTTTTGTTCACTGTCAATTAGGGCTTCCACTGTTAGACTTGAGGAAATTTATTCGATGGAGAACAAGTGTTAACTAGTTAGCTGAATGTTTTATGTGTGAGAAGAAATCAAACTGTATTTTATATTATACAAAAAGAAAAAAAAAAGTGAGGTGTTTGATAAACTGTGAAGTTCCTAACTGTCATATGGTCTTTGGTTTTGGTGGTTATTGGGGTGGACAGGTTGGAGAAACTAAATAGGTTTGAGCATTGATACCCATAAAGCATTCCTACTTTGTAATACCTTGTCTTGACCACTAACTTCAGCATCACCTATTTGCATCTACAACAATTTTTTCATTGTGGGATTTGCATGTAGCATGGCATGGATTCATTTGTTTGATAAATTGCTCAACATCATGAAATGTCTGCACACTTACATTACTTTTTAATTGTTCTGCTTAATCTGCAGCATCCCTGGGTATCTGGCAGTTAACATGATGTATGGAGCTGAAGTTTTGAAGGAGGTAATCAAGAACCTACCAACTTACTACATGGTGGCCTACAGCCACATGTCAGCAGGGAAACTCAAAAAGGATTTTCATAGCTTCTGGCAACCTATAGAAAACATAAGGAACCTAAACTGCAAAGAACTATCCTCTAATTTGTAATATCATTCAATTAATTATACATTCGAATATTATGATAGTTTTTCACAATAACAAAAAAGTATTGTTATGGAATTTATTTTTCAAATGACTGGTAAGTTTAGTTATTTCTCAAAGAAAGATTGTAGGCAAGAATTAATTTTTTTTTAAACATTCGTTATTTTCCAGCAATAACTTAACAGCTTATATTCCTGAAATTAGGGTAAGGGGAGGGGGGGAACACAAGCATTGAAAGATTGAAGGCATTTGTAAAATTTCTGCCATTCATCACCATCAATAACCAGAATGATGCACATCATCATTCCTACAAACCATCACATAGATTACAAATTTATGCATCCTTCCTCAAAAAAAATTACAAAAATGAAATTGAAAAGAAAAAAAATTAGCAAAATCGTCCATATATATATATAAATATAAAGAGGTGGAACCATTGAATCAGATCATTACTTTGCCATCTACTAAAAAAAACACTTAGATGTACTAAAACATTTAGAACCACATTTCTAGTTTGTATCTCCAAATCAGCAAAAAACAAATTTCTTCTCAAGATAAATAAAACAAACTTAATATCTAGCTGCAGGCAGCAACTGTACAAAACTAGTTTGACAATATCTTCTTCATTCGTCATCCTCATCATCGTCATCAACTCCACTTGCTTAGTTGAAGGCATTCAATCGCTCAATCAACTTGTTTTTCCTCTCTTCATATGTGAGCTTCTTTAAGTTGAACCTGTCAAAGAAAGAAAAAGAGCAACTACCATAAGATTCTCTACTTAAAGAAGGAAAAACAAGTTGGCAAAATGAAAAAGATATATTTATGAAGTCTGATTTTATATATAGTGTAAACACAAAATATCAAAAACATAATGTAAAAATTGATAGTACAAAGTCAGACACTAAATTTAATACATAAAATTGTGCACCTTGGGTTGTTTTTTATTGGACTTCTTCGCTGTAGGATCAGCACGGATGGCAGCATGACCTTTCGTGTACAGTTCCTCAATGTTATCTGCCTCAATACCTCTTTTGATGTACTCACTAAAGTGAGACTGATATTTTTCTGGTTCATCTTCAAGCAAAATCTACATTACCAATATATAAAGATCAACCAATATAAAATTACATAGGATATTGACAAAAACAATAGAGAAAGCAGCATGACACTCGATCCATACCCTCATAAACGAGGCAACATGGCCACCGTAAATATACTTGCGGTGCACATCAGCATCTAGTTGCTTACTATCTTTTGAAAAACCAGCAAACCTCTAATCACTGTGAGGAATATCCAAGCCACCATCTAAAGCTCCCTGCCAATAGATAAGTAATAGCCTCTACAAGTATATCACTGGATCAAGTGCAAAATATAAAATAATATACATGTTGATGGCCATAACCACCATCTTTTGTTTTGTGTACAAAAAAGCTAACTAGAGGGATGTTTGTAAAATATACCTTTTGATAATATATATAACAAGCATGAAACATAGTGCAAGAGAAAAATGAATAATGCATGAGAGAGACATAAGTAGAAAGGAAGATACATTAAAATAACTTCCTCAAAACAATTCCAACAAACTACTAACTTCTTAGAATATAATTTCTAGCACACAAACACCTGAAGTCGGCCATAGGAATTGTGACCTACATGTACATTTCTGTATGGACATTTCTAAAGTTGCCAAAAACTCTCTCATTTCACTCTTCAAATCTTTGAGCTGCAATGACAAAATTAAGTAGACTTTAGAATTATACAAGAAAATACAAGTAAACTAAACATCATCATAACCAAACCCTTTTCACAGAGCCAATGAACAGCCTCAATACAAAGAATAGCAAACAGTAACTTAAGGATATGTCTTATGAAGATAAGACTAAAAACAGTTAGAACAATAAAGAAGTCATAACTTCATTTTTTTTTTTTTTCCTACGTTTGTAGAACTTGTAGATAAGACACAATCATACATCTCTTTATAAATAAGTGAATTAAACCCTAATTAAATATTTTATGTATATCACAATGGAAACCAACAGATATATACTCTATGTTACAATTATTTTGCACCATAGTCTTCAAAGGTTAAATTTCATACATACCTTTAGCCATCCCACCACCATTTACCATATTAGTCGGCATGCAATGATGTATTAAAATTGTCATTGCCGCGTTTTGTATTGCATGTGCGCTTTGTGTGCCCAACCATTTTACACTTACTGCATCGCCGTTCTTTTCCCGCCTTACTTGTTTCCTCTGCAGATCCAACTCTGTTTTTCACAACCAATGGATCCTTTATAATATGCTTCTTTTTCCCTGTTATGTCTCCCATGCATAGTTTTGTTTCTTCATAGATGTTTTTGTATTCTTTCACACGACTAGTTAGTCGGGCCACTTCCAATTTTGCCTCTTTAAATCCATCATCTGTCTTGGATGCAAATAAACACAGTTTGTTACAGTCCACACTCAATGAGCCATATCAAAGAGATGTTGCAGCTTCATCCGAAAATTCGCCAACGGTTGGACATTGAACCCTCCCTTTCTTTGCATCTTTTCGCCAACGGTTCAGCACCAATGAATCAGGAATCTCTCCAATGTTCTCCACTTTCATTACATAAAATAAATGACTGCAAGGAATTCCGATGTTGTCGAAAATATTACATGAGCATTGTATGTGTGGTTGATTGTAATAGTTCACAACATTCCAAGTTAATTTTGGATGCATATGCTTTGTCAACGCGTATACACGCATACCTTCATACTCTATGCAATTAGTTGTGAAAAGAACTGCTTATTCCTTAATCTGTATGAGAACTTTTTTAAATATTCGCCTTGTGTACACTTTTGCAGCATGTTTCTCAAACTGATGAAGGTCAGTAATAGCTACTGGAGTCGTACTTTTACTTTTAACATCATCATTCACTTCCTGGTTTCGCATCCTTGAAATAGCCCTATCAATACTTATCATAAACTCGTATAACTTTTGTCGGGACTGCATATATCTATTTAAGTACGCATTCATACTCTCACATCGTTGAGTGCTTCGCATCCTAGCAAAAAATTGACCTTTCATGAATGCTTCAGCCCATATATCTCGTGTCTTGTGCATCATTTTTAACAATTCCTTATTGTGCAAACTAAACTTGTCTAGCATGCGTAACCAACGATGCTCAAACTCTTCTGGAGTATATTCACCAAGCATACAGTCTGTAAATGCCCTGACCACTTCTACATCTTGTAAGTAGCTTGAAAGTTTCTTTCAAGATGCCATGTGCACAACCGATGGTATGAATTAGGAAACACATGCGTAATAGCTTTTCGCATTGCTTTATCTCCATCGGTGACAACGGAATGAGGATGCTTATTGTCCATTGCAAGCAAAAACGTCTTCAATACCCATGTATACGTATGAACTGTTTCATCAACCAATAATGCCATACCAAAAATGGTTGTCCGATGATGGTTGTTTACATCGACTAGTATCACTAATGGCTTTCCATATGCGTTCGTTTTGTACGTTGCATCAAAAGCCAAGACATCACCAAAACAAGAGTAGTCAAAACGACTTGTTGAGTCGGCCCAAAATATGTTTGCAAGTCTATTCTCTGAGTTAACTGTGTAACTGCAAAATAGTTCAGGATCCATCTCTACTTTTGCCCTTAGATATGCAATTACTGTTTCTGAATCTGTATCCATGATATCACATTTGCGTTCAGCCATAAGTGTATTTTGCAAGTCTTGCCTTGTGAAGCCAACTTTGTCGTATCCTCCAGCTTGGTCCACCATGTAATCCATGATTTTACTTGTTCCAATGCCTACGTTGTGCATTCCTTTAACTTGTTCCAAATTTATTTTTTGCACGCATCGATTCGATTGGATAAAGGGTACCTCAATGCTGATAAGCAATTCATGTGAATGGTCTGACACAAATCTAGTTACAACCCATTTTCCATCCATCTTGCTCTTAGTTACACAAAATGCAGCACCACACCCTTCCCTTGTTAATGACCTCGGTTGCTTTTGTCTAATGGCTCTATGCAACCACTCATCTCTTCGATAGCCTTCCTTATCACATACCCATGTACGCTTTCTGATATTTCCATTTTTATCTCTCTTAAGTTGATTTTTCCTGACATCAAATCCAATTATCTTTGAATATGTGGCATAAAATTCATTTGCATCTTCAAGGGACTCAAATTCCTGCCCAAGCATGTCTGCATCAGTCAAATAAGCATATATTTTTCCATTTCTGAATTCAGCAGTTGAAACTTTGTTATCTATGAAGACCGACTCATCTTCAGTGCATTGATCAACATTTAGATCGATGCTCGTAATTCTAAAAGACTTACAATGCATCTCCTGCATGTTACAGCATTTACCACAATAACTACAATTATACACCATAAACATATAATCAATAACTGACACTAAATAATATTTTCTAACACAGGGATATGTTATACTAAACATCTAAACCCTAAAAATAAAATATACACAATTTATATGAAAGATAACATATTTTGTAATATGGTAGTACGAAATCACTGCTGGTTTATGGGTTTGTGTTAACTTTATACTAAACATTTACATAGAGAAAAAAATCACTTATATGAAAAACGTTTAAAGTTCAATTATTTAGGAATATTGATAATTTACTATGACTGTAAAAATATTCAAAGATGTTTATATTGATCCATGAATATTGTCCAATGCAATAAGAAAAAATTGTAATAAGGAAACTATAATTTTGTATGGAGAACAAAAACAAAAGAAAAAGAGGAGTAACATATTAATTAGAAATACAAAACTAAAAAAATTTGGTCCAAAAATTCCCAGAAAAAAAAATTGAAACAGAGATGGAGTAACATCTATATATTGGCAAGCATTTTTTGAGCTCTTCATATTATTACCTTGTGAGTAAGTTTATATGTACTAGTGAACCCTAAGTGCAATAAGTAAAATTCATAGCTATATATGTACTAATAAGAAAATGAAGATAAGAAGAGAAAATTGAACCTTGGGTATACTTGCTGCCGAGATGCAATGTTGGAGCTTTTGGAAGGCTCCTGGAAATGACTTTAGCATCAAGAGAAGATTGAAGTTAATTGGTTGGTGAATATTCATATCTAGCTCATTAATGATATGTGGTTGTTGGCATATTAAACATTATTTACTACCAAGTACAAAAAAAAATTTAAAATATATAAACTTTAAATATATACCATTTAAAAGGTCATTCCAATGTACTATTTATATTGGGGTTTGGTAAGTGGATAATTATGATTTGTCAATGTGGTTAATTCATAAAGTAGGTAACACCATTATTATTTCGTAATATCCAAAACGAGGTAATATTGTCCATAAAAAAGTAAAACAATCTATAAATAAAGTAACATCATCCATAAACCGTGTAACAATACCGAAAAGTGGTAATATTGTTCAAAGAACCTGTAACCTTTCCATAAATCACGTAATTTGGTCCATCAATATTGTAACATAACCGAAATGATGTAATACGATCCACAAGTGAGGTGACATGGTCCATAAAGAAGGTAACACTAATCCATGAACAAAGTAACGCGATTTGCAACATGCTATCCAAAACAAAGTAATATTGTTCATAACAAAGTAAAGTAATCTGCAAAGTATGTAACATTGTCCATAAACGGTGTAACAATACCGAAAGGTGGTAATATTGTTCAAAGAACCTGTAACTTATCCATAGATTAAGTAAATTTTTTCAAAAATATTGTAACATGACCAAAATGATGTAATATGATCCACAAGTGAGGTGACATGGTCCATAAAGAAAGTAACACTAATCCATGAACAAAGTAACGCGGTTTGCAACATGCTATCCAAAACAAAGTAAAATAATCTGCAAATAAAGTAACATTGTCCATAAACGGTGTAACAATACCAAAAAGTGGTAATATTGTTCAAAGCACCTGTAACCTGTCCCTAAATCACGTAATTTGGTCCAGAAATATTGTAACATTACCAAAATGATGTAATACGATCCACAAGTGAGGTGACATGGTCCATAAAGAAAGTAACACTAATCCATGAACAAAGTAACGCGGTTTGCAACATGCTATCCAAAACAAAGTAATATTGTCCATAACAAAGTAAACTAATCTGCAAATAAAGTAACATTTTTCATAAATGGTGTAACAATACCGAAAGGTGGTAATATTGTTCAAAGAACCTGTAACTTGTCCATAAATTAAGTAAATTGGTCCAAAAATATTGTAACATGACCAAAATGATGTAATACGATCCACAAGGGAGGTGACATGGTTCATAAAGAAGGTAACACTAATCCATGAACAAAGTAACGCGCTTTGCAACGTGCTATCCAAAACAAGGTAATATTGTCCATAAAAAAGTAAAACAATCTGTAAATAAAGTAATATCATCCATAAACCGTGTAACAATACCGAAAGGTGGTAATATTGTTCAAAGAACTTGTAACCTTTCCATAAATCACGTAATTTGGTCCATCAATATTGTAACATAACCGAAATGATGTAATACGATCCAAAAAGTGAGGTGACATGGTCCATAAAGAAGGTAACACTAATCCATGAACAAAGTAACTCGCTTTGCAACATGCTATCCAAAACAATGTAATATTGTCCATAAAAAAGTAAAACAATCTGCAAATAAAGTAACATCATCCATAAACGGTGTAACAATACCGAAAGTTGGTAATATTGTTCAAAAAACCTGTAACCTATCCATAAATAACGTAATTTGGTCCAGAAATATTGTAACATTACCAAAAAGAGGTAACATTGTTCAAACGTGAGGTAACTTGTCTATCAATGGAGTATTTAATCCTAAAATATTGTAATATTACTACCGGTTATATCCGGTTACATAGGTAACTTTACTTTTGTGATGCCACTTGTCAACATGTAAGCATGGTTCTACCAGTCCAACCAAAATAACAAGTTGTACTGTAGGCTTACCCGACCGTAAGGGGTATATTCTGATTATGAGATTGGATCATTGTTTTGATCTTTGAAAGGTCAGGTTCCCTAAAGAATCCTTTTTCTTTTTCTTTTTTTGATCTTATTCGTTTTTTTTTTTTTCTATGGTCTTTAGCTACAAACAAATGTGTCAGTAACAAACTTGTTCCTTTTATTTTCATTTGATGGATGATGCCCTGAGACTTGTTTGGAGTTGTTTTTAGTTTATTTTATTTTTTTTGGTGAATGAGATTTGTTTGGATCTCACTAACAGATCAAATTTAAAATTCAACTAGTAACTAAATATAGACTTATGGATATAATCAAATTTTATTTGGAAAAAATGAGCTCCAATAAAATCCAGTGAACTGTAATTAGACTTTTACAACTGGATAAGCAATTAGACTTTTACAGTTCACTGAATACATCAATAGTAATTGCCAATTAGACTCTCCTAAAAGAACATTTCCAAAGTTGTATAAGCAAAAATAATAAATAAATAATGAATCAAATTAGAAAACAGAAGGCAAAAGTAAATAAAATAGAATAATACTTTTACAACAACAAATTTACAAAATAGAATAATAATTTAAAATAACTTATTCCATTTTTGTGGCATCAGAATAAACAGCATTCAGAAAAGGTAATATCAAGTTTTTATTAGTAATAAATAAAAAATACCAAGTTTTTATTACGAGTCTTCTGATTCCCAGCATCAAAACTGCCTTAAACATGCAACCAGGAATTTAGAGAATAAAAATGCATTCAAATTTCTTGGTTTCAGCAAGAAACTGCATTTTGTCAAATATAGGTCAAAATTTACATCTCTACCAGGTAAACATATCTCACAACATAAAACACAGCCAACCCGATCATAAAAGGGTTGTTGGCCTTAGGAAATCTCAGTTATTGTATAAACTGGTGGAACATAGAGGATGAAAATCATTAAAAATATTCATGCATCACTTGGCCTCTTCATCAAACCCATAATCCTCCCCGAAGTATTTATCGACTAGACCATTTGCCATATTTCTCAGGTCTTCATTTTCATGAAATTGAAATCTTTCCATGGCGTCAATACCATCCTCTTGTTCAACCAGCTTTGGGCCCTCTCCATTTGGCATTCCCCTCAGAACCTGCATGCATAAAAAATAAAAATATATCAATAAATAAATAACTAAATAAATAAAGAGTAAAAGAGGAACCAGATCATGATATAGCAAAACCAAATAAGAACACCCCCACTTATGGTATGGAAACAGTATCCATAGAATTTTAACTCAAATTACAAATTCTTGTAGATTGAACTACTATTATATTCACGTACCAGTTCCATGAACTGAAGTCCTAGCTTTGCAGCCTCAGTATCAGCAGACCTAACCAAATCTGTGAAGCCAGCAACGCATCCTTTACCAACAAGTGAAATCAAGTGATCCAAAATCAGATTTGGCCTTCCGTCGCCATCTGCTTGGGCAACACAGAGGTTTCCCAATACATAAGCTGCTTCCTTTCTGATATCAAATGGTGCTGTCAAAAGAAGCCGCAACAGCAATGGCACGGCATCAGTTGAATAAATCAACTGCTTGTGTTCTACAGAACCAGCAGCTATATTAGATAGTACCCAAGCTGCTTCCTACATCAATAATAAAACTTTACATGAGCATATATGAGAAAAAAAAATCATGTCAAAACAAGGTAAAGCTGTCCTACCTTCTTCAAGACCCGGTGTTCACTCTTCAAACATTTTACAAGGACTCCTATGACATTATCTGCAGATATTATATAATTACAATCTTAATGTTTAAATAGAGTATGAGATTCGGTTACAGCCTTTTTTCTTAGAGGAAGTAACTCACTTGCCTGTAATTTCGTGTCCTGGTACAAGAATAGCATTGGTTGTATGCAAATCGCCAGCAACAAGATTACCTAAACTTCGTAGAACCTAGACAGAATTCCATATATTAAAAATCCATGGGCTGGAAATTACTAATAGAAACATCTAAAGGTTTTTTTTTTTTTTTTTTTTTTTTTTTTTTTTTTTTTTTTAAATTATAGTAGGGNACCATTTTGACATTTTTTAAAGTAGAAGAGAAAGGAGAAAAAAAGACAAAAAAAAGAAAGAAAATATTTACCCTGAGCCAAACCCAAATTTTTTTCTCAATTTAAAAGAAAAATAGATAATGATTACACCATGACCATTTACCACCAAAAAAAAAAAACTTAATTAATTAAATAATTAAAAAAAAAAAAAAAACCCAACAGACACCATGACCCTCAATTACCCGTTTATCCACAAATACAAACATTGTCCATGTCACACATGAAGTTAGTAAAAAAATGATAAAATCAAAAGTAATACCAAAGCACCAAATAAATTTACCAGATTTTGACATGGCAGCTTGTAAGCAAGACCAAATACAAGCCAATAAAACATTACATCAGTTATAATCCAAGATTTGATAACCTACTTTGTAGAGCAGAATTATTGTAAAACAAAACTTAAACGCATATATTATGTCTCTCTTAATTTCTTTCCAAACGGAAGTTAATTTTTTTCATCACTTCCATCTTCCCTTTCCCCAACCCTCACACTGCGACTAAACAAAGAAAGAAAACCAGAATCCTTAATGAGTTTTCTCTTCAAAATTTATTTCCTCTATTTCATTTCATTGTTCTCTTCACATCCATAAAGTAAAATTACACAAGTCACAAAAATGGAGACGTGATGCTTAGAAAATTTATATTGAAGAGAGTTGAAGTATAGGAGATGCTGTTCTATAGACAACTCCCATGAGAATTACAATTTTTATCAACCTATATCATTAACATTATCACACACAAGAAAAGAAAAGTTAGAAAGTGAATAACATAGATAAGTAAACCAAGTACTGCAATTCAACAAGAAAAATATTAACTTCTATAATATTCAAAATAATCAAAAGTCTAAAACGCATCCATTACTCAGGAGAAAGACTAGGACAATGAGAAGCAAGTATGTTCTTTCTTATTTTCTTATTTTCCCCTATCTTTTTAGGCATGTTACCGGAATGAGCAATTGCAAACTGTTCGATGTTGCTAATCTTTCCACGAGCAGTTGAAGGACATCACTCTTCACTAACATACTGGTAGCAACGTTTGAAAGGGCAGATAGATATACAACCACCCATGCTACCTCATTCGCCAACTCATCATCCCTAAATTTAGAAAGGAGTTTATTAATTCTTGTCTTATCACAAGTTTTTTCAGGATGAATCTCTTATCTCCCCATGGTTAAAAATGAAAAGGACAAAATAATGATCAAGGCAATATAACATTTTTTACAGATATGAACATAAATGACCTGAACATAATAATAATTAATTTCACAGTTTGCTGCTTACGCTTTTCTCAAGTGCCAAATAATTGCATCCAATAACCCGTCAACTCTAATGAGGTCCGTCGCTGCCTTAGGATCCGGCCCCTAGTTCAAGCAAATTAACTGATGTTATTTCTAATGACGTTTGTTATGATATGTAAACATCTTGCCAATACACCAACTTAATTAATATAATTTATTCCCAATTTGTATATTGCAGAAATTCAAGCCTTTTTGCTAGCCCTTAGAAAAACACTTAACAAATATCCAATAGTAATGAAAATCCAGTACAATGAGAAACAGAAAATCACAAGTATTGTTGCAATTAAATTTTTTAATATGAATGGTGAGTCAAGGAGCTCAGGAAAAAAATTCATTGCATTCCAAAAATGAAGTTCAATCATCGTAAAATGTGCATGTTAGAGAATTGTTCTCAAAAGAAGGAGTTAGCACCTTGATTAGGTTTGACAATGTCCAAGCAGCTGTTCTCACTGTAGAACCTTTGTTTGGAAGCATCATTCTTGCAAGAGATGGTAAGGCCCCTTGAGATAGCAAAATATTTCTCAGTTCCTCCCCTTCACCAGCAACATTTCCCAATGCCCATGCACACTGCTCAGAAACAGGCAAGGAACTCTTCTCTGCAAATGTGCGCAATTATAGTGCAAAGAAAAAACAATAAATTGTTAGAAATGGTTTGTGCATGTAAAATAATCAATCTATGACAAACTTATCTTTTAATAACTCAAGTCCCTGAAAAACAGTGGGAAATAATACAATCCAAAAATGTTGTGAATTCAACATCCTACCATGTAAATAGTATTCTAAAATCAAAAGCAATACTTGACAACCACTCGGTCAATTTTATAATGTTTCATGCTATACTTTAAAGCTAACCTATCATCCAATACTTTTTTGAAAAAGAAAAAAAAAATTATATAAATATATATATATATATATATATATATATATCATTCTCCTGAATTAGAAAGAAATGTACAAGTATAGAAACCTCCAAGATGAGCAATAAGCAATGGCAAAGCAGGCAACAAAGCTTTTGTTTCTTCAGGTTTTCCCGCTGCTATGTTTGTAAGGCACCATGCTGCCTCAAGCAACTATAATATAGCAAGCAAAAATAAATAATCAGAACCAATTTTATTTTTAAAGAGTTCAGTCTGTCAAACATGCATATCCAGAGTTGACTAACAAAAACCACTGTGCATCATATAGCAACATCGACTTGAATTCTAAGAATCCAACCAATCCCAAAATAAGAAATATCCAGATTTTCATCCCTTTATTTTAAACTGCTTAAACCTCCTATTTTTTGTGTTTTTTTTTTGTGCTGCTTATACAATATTTTACATGCAAATTCCATTACAGATGAACTCATAACTAAACATTAAATCTGGTAAGTTCTCTGAACCTGTTCATCAGGAGAGCCAAATGAAAGACACTGCACAAGTATAGGTATTGCTCCAGCTCTGAGAGCAGATTCAGCAGGAGGGAACTCAGATCTTGATAATAAACGCCTTAATTCACGAAGGGCACTCACCCTCTTCTGCAATGCACCTTTTCCCCTATTAATTAAACATGAAGAGAGATGAAACCAATTCTAATGAATGAGTGCACTGCCTAGAAAAGAATGAAACCAATTCTAATGAATGAGTGCACTGCCTAGAAAACAACAAGTATCAAGCAACATTGACAACAAACTGTATGCACTAAACACAAATTTTTAAGAGAAAGCTAAAAAATTTATTTGCACGCTGCCAAAAGCTTGAATGTTATAAAGCATAAATCAAAGACAAGCAAACAACAAGTACATAAATACAGGTACAATTTCAGCAAAGCAACTAAGCATGGCAAAGCATATAGTGAAACAGTGTCTGTATGTATAAAGTTCCATGAGAACCACTTTCTGTGCCTCATAGCTATACCTCTAGAACTCCAGACTCTTTCATCAGTTTCCATTTACAACCCACTGTGATGATACCAAATGACTAAACCAGTATTTATCACCATACTCATTAATATTAAGAAGATTCCAGGCTGTTTTGTATAAAAAACCAGGATTGACATACTGGTATGCAACTGCAGACTTTAACTCATCCACTGCTGAAGAAGTTTGGGTCTCCAAAATTGACTGCTCTTCATCAATCATCATCTCACTTTCAATGGGGTCATCAAAATCACCACTAGTCCCTACTCTGCACAGGCGCTTTGCACGTACCAATGACTCTCGTCTTTCTTTTCCAACTGTAACTGCATGTTGCCGCCTTCGATTTGCCGCAACATTCCCAACTAAGCATCAAACACCTTGTTAGCATTTAATAAACTGTAGAGAGATCAAAAAATAAAGAAAATGTTGTAAATTTCAGGTTTTTCCCATTTGCTTCTGGATATAAATAGGAGAAGTAAATGCAGGCTATCCAGCTTTCTTAAGCTTAATTAAAAAGGTTCCATTTGGTCACCCAAAAAATTGGAAGAAAATTTGAAATTCATTGAACCGATTCATTTTGTTGATCCCAAAAAGCAAAAATCATTCTGCTGTGAGTCTTTAATTCTAACTGTGAAATACTCATGGTCAGCCTTGGAAAACCATATGCATAACGAACTAGTCATCTATGTTTGTAACAATTAATTTGTTCAATTCCATAATAAAAAACAAAAACAACAAAGCACACATAGATAGCACACAAATTCCAAGTATAACTTGTCCTTCCACTTTCCCCAATTTTCTCGGAAACCAAACAGAGTGTTTACAGCGATTAGACTAAAGTGAAACGACCTAAAAGCTGAGAATACAGAAGAATGAGAAAAGGCTACCTGAGGACTTGATAGGGTCTCTTCTGTGAGAAGTGAAGCCATCATCAGCCATTATAGGACAAAGAGGTCGGAGCAGAGAAATAAATAAGCGAGGGTTTTTGGAAGGGAACCAAACTGGGGTTTAGGATTTAGCGACGCTTACGCTGGCAAGCATGGATTTTCGCCGCCTTTTGATTGTGCCCATTTCTGTACTCTTTTTAACGAATTTTGAGAGTGGCTCCCCTTATGTTTCCTCATATATTATTGTTGACCCTCTGTTTTGACTAATGTTTCATTGTTGACCCTCGTTGTCTTCATCCTTTTATCAGTATATATATATATAGGGAAATATATATATATATATTTTAATGAATTTTATTATTTCTTACCGTTAGTGATCATTAATTCATTATTAATGAACATCTGTTCAGAGTATTTAATTTTGTTTATCTGTTAATATGAAAAACTAATATGGAGTTATTATTAATTGGAGCATTTAAATTTTTTATATTTTAATAAAAAACATAATATGGAAAAATTAACATTTTAAAAGTAACTAACTAAATTGTTTTTTGATATATAAATTTCATTAATATTGATAAATAATTTTTTTTTCCTTTATTGGATGAAATAGAAAGTTGAGGAAAGTGCTCGAGTGAGATATTTTCGTATTAGGGTCCTACTTTTTTTTTTTAATCATTTTCATATCCTAGCAATGAAATTTCAATTCTGTAAATAATTTTAAACTATTTTATTAAATGATAATTAAATTAAATTAGATATGTGTTAATATATATTTCAGTATGAAAAACATACAGATAATATTGAACCGTTTTTTTAAAATGATAAATAAATTAAATTTAGATACGTAATTAATATAGCATGGTAAAGCTCATACAAACTCGTACGCTAATGATACAGTAGGTAACATGGCCTTGGTGCTTTATGATAACCCTACTAATATTTTTCTTTTTTCTTTTTTATCTTTTTTTATCAAGAAGGGAGCCAAGAGATTCAAGAAACTATACTTATATTATCTTTTATTTTAGTATATGTTAGTGTTCTTCCTAACATGAGGCGTCTTCTTTGGGATTATAGTCGATTGTGGCTAGTTGTAGGGAAGTTTAACTTTGTTTGTTGTCCAAAGAAAAGTAAAAACAAGCTATATTTTCACATAATTGCTTGTGATGAGTTTCGTCATGCTTTGGAGGTTTATAATATTTTTATTGGTTGATTCAAAAGGCTAGAAATTTATTCGGGCTTGCATGGGATCCAAATCTTATATGTTCAAAGTTTTGTTTGCTCAAGTTCTTTCCTAGATTTTTAAACCATTGCTTATCATGGAACAAATGAGAATTACCAAACCTTGCCCTTTTATTTCCAATCGATGTAGGTTAATCACCATACTTTTAACACAGTGTTTCATGAAGAGTGACACTTTGGCTTCCACTTTGAAGACTAAACCAATCTGTGCATCAAGTGAGCTGAAAAATCTATCTAGTTTGGTATCGGTTTTGGTTTTGGTTTGGAAAATTTAGTTTGATTAGATTGTAATTGTTTTCTTGTGACTTAAGTTAACTTGAAAGCATGCTTATTTAGAGAATCTTCTAAAAATCTTCAAAAATATTTAGAGAATATTTTTAGATTTTTCATCTTTCTAAGACTATATTTTACATCCTATCATTTTTTATGCCAAAGAATCCAAATTTATTGCTATTTTAACCAAGTTCTCATTCTTTCAATTACATTATAATTTTGCACGGATTAGATACTTTCAAACCACAAAACATGTAGAATTAACAAATAATAAACATAAAATGAAGCATTAAAGTAAATATATTTTATGCCAAATACGTAGTACAATGTTAATATTATTTAAAATTTATATTATTTTTACAAAACAAATAGGCTACACTAGTGTTGCCTAATTAATCTTAAATAGGTGATCTCACAAGAGAAACGTGCCACCTATTATGTTAAAATAGACAATGCTATTTCAAATGTATTGCCTATTAGTTTTGGCGCCAATATTAAGCAAAGCCTACTTAATGTGTCACTTATTTTTAAATTAAGCAACACTTTATTTTAGTGTTGTCTATTTCTTTTAGAAGACAATTTTTGTATAATATTGCCTATTTAGTGTCGCTAATTTGGCATAGTGGTATATTAACAAGCCTTTCATGGGTCATCACCTTTCTCTGCAATCCATCCATAGGGTAATTGATTATTTATGTAGATGATTTTTTTTTATGTAGCACAACAAAAAATTATTTTCTTAGAAGTTACAACAATATCAAATTAAGCCTAGTTTTGTTAATAAAAATGTCCAAGCAGAGGAGATTTTTCATCATCGTCCCCATCTATGTTCCATTTCCAATTTATGCAAGAAGTGGGGTCGAGTAGGAGCGGGGCAGCCTTCCCCGTACCTTGCCCTATGAAGATTTTCCATCCCCCTCCCTGCCCCATTCTCCATTTATGCGAAAGGCTGGGCAGGGCGAGGATCATTTGGGCAAGGCGGGTATCCTGTTCTCTACCTTGTTACCTGATTTGTTTTTATCGTAGAAATTTTAATTTATAAAATGTTGAAAAGATTAACTTTTCTTAATTCTTTTGAAATTTTGTTATTTCCATAACAAACAAAAGAAAAATATTAAAAAAAAGACAAAATTTATAATTAAATGTATAAAATTAATTATACAAATATTTTTTATTATATATAATATAAACCGGGCTTGTACAAGGTGAGAACTAAATTTCCCATCCATGTCTCGAAGCAAATTTTTTTGCACTATCTCTACCCTTGATTCCCTATTTGATTAGGAATTGCTTGCCATATTAAGAGTGAATCCGGCAAGGATCAGAGATGGCGAGAAAAATTGTCATCTCTATCTCCAAAGAGAATAATATAATATTTTCACACATATCAAACAAGGTTGGTCCAGTTGGTTAGTCACTCACACTTATACCATAGAGATTGTAGACTTGAGACATCGGAATGGAAAATTGATAAAAAAAAAATTATATTTCTTTGCTCTTAAAATTAATAAAGTTTTAATATTTTCAAACCTGAGTAAAAAATAAAATTTTAGTTAGTTTTGGACAACTTCATGTAAATGTCCATCCACCAAAAAAAAAAAAAAAACAAAAACAAAAAACAAAAATGCTCCATCTCATGAGAAAGTAGACGATAGGAATATTGAAGCCACAAGACTATACGAATAATTTATTAGGCCTGGCAACGTGTCGTGTTGAGCTGTGTTCGTGTCGTATCGTGTCAAATTTTGTTCACCCGAACCCAACCCGTTAAGTTTTCGTGTTGAACCGTGTTCGTGTCGTATTGTTTCGTGTTCGTGTCATGTTTTATTCGTGTTTACTAGACATGTATGTGAGTATTTTATTTTTTTTATTTAAATTAATATATATTGTCAAATGATAAATCATTATCAATTCATGTCTATTAAGCCTAAATACATATTCAAATGATATGTTAAACATTTTAAAAAATATATATTAACATACTAAAATTCAACATAAATAATTACTGTGAATTTAAAATAAGTAAAATATTACGAATTAAAGATATATTAAATATTTATCATGACTAAAAAACAAAATATGCATTTCAATTATAAATTTAAAAATATTCAAAATATTATAAAACAAACTAAAATTAATTTAAAAATATTCAAAATATTATAAACCAAACTGAAATTGTACATCCAATATAAATAATAAAAAAGATAAAATCTAAAACAAAATATTAATATATAAATAAATATAAAAATTGTCATTTTCCAATGAAATAAAATATGAATTTTATAGTTTTCTAAAACTAAAAAAAATAATGTAAAAAGTTAACTATAATGAAATAATTAAATTAATATTTTTCTTATCGTGTCTTATCGTGACCCATCGTGTTAACGTGTTCCAACCCGTTTCAACCCGTTTTTTTATCGTGTCTTATCGTATGACACTGATATCAATCCGACCCGATATCGCTGACCCAAACCCATAAATTATCGTGTTTTTTCGTGTCGTGTTATCGTGTCGTGTAACATTTTACCAGGTCTATAATTTATCCTATGAAAACTATAAAAATTTGCCTTATTATTGTGCAATAAATATATGATTAATTTGGTTGAAGTTATTAGAAGAAAAAAATTGCATGATTGAACTAAAGTAATATAAAAATAATGGTTTAATTGCAAGATAATATGTGAGAAATTTTATAGTTTGAAGGCCAATTAGAAAAACATGCCATATAATTTGGGTTAAAATATTATTTGATCCAAAAACTCATAAAAATACAAATTGACATTAGATCATAATTTAGAAAATCACATTGTTTAAAAATTAATAAATTGAGATAAAAAAAAAAGTCATAAAAAAAAAAAAAAACACGGTTCAAAACCCTACTTGCATATGCATTTCCTTTGAAAACAGAAAATATATGTATTTTATGTAAATAAATATATTCTGAGTTTAATATAGCCGCGTAAAAGATTTGATTCGAGCGGTGCTTAACGTGGGTGGCAGTATTTTGTGTAGCCTCGTTGGTGTTGGTTGGCTAACAAACCAGGCTGCTTTCCAACTCGAATCGTTCAAATAAATGCAGGCATCAAATTGCGGGCCCAACCTCGAACCTCATCCAATAATATAATTTTGGTTGTTGATGTTTAATTAAATGCTAAATATTCATTTACGGTTGGATTATGCCTTTCAATATTTGGTTATATAAGTTTACGTCCAATAGTCCATACCCCATTCTTCTCGTTAACAATTTTTATATTACTTGGTATTTATTTATTTATTTATTTTAATAAAATTAAAAACCAGCACAAACACATAAAAAAATACAAATAATTAAATAAATAAATTATGTGATTGGATTGATGGTCGAGGGACAATGAGGATGTGCCTGGCTTTTATGAACGGGGAGTATTTACAATGCATTTCTCCTTTTGGAATTTCTTTGCCGATGTCTAAGTATGTAATATTATTAGTTTATAAATAAATAATATATAATTTTAGTTTATAACTGTGTAATACATTTGTTTTAACTAAAAAAAATATAATTTGGTTTTATTTAATGTAATATTTGATATATTCAAATATTATTGTTAAATATTGAAAATTTGTAATTGTCCCATATTGTTTGGAAAGAAAAATTCATTAGGTGGGTGATATTAAAGTTGAAATTGAATTTGGCATCAGTCCCACATCAGAAATGCAAGAAGTTAGTGAGTCACGTTCTCCTGTATAAATAGAAACTTCATCAACTTTGAAAAGAGACTCGCGCATCCACACACACCAGAAAATATAGACTACTTAGTTTATTCTCGTTAGAATTTACTTCAAATAGTCAAGTGTTTTAGTTGAAAATTTTAATTAAAAGTCCTTTGATCTGAAAGACAATCTGTAACCTTTAATTATTTTGTTCTCAATAATTAATACAATCGTTTGATTTAAGTCTGATATTAATTGGCGCACATTTTATTTATTTTTTTGGACTATAGATTGTTGAGTTTTACACTAACAACATTATTAATTTATAAATTAATGGTGCACATTTATACATCAATGTTAAAAAGTTTCACCAATAAAATTTTCCAAAAAATAAAAGTGCACTCTTATAAAATGGTTTTCTTTTCGTGGACACTAACTATGGTATGATATAATCAGCCATAACGCCATATAAAATCTTCAAAAGCACAGGGAACAAAATTTGATTAGATCATGAAACCATATGAATTAGATATTTGTCAATGTGTCACATTGCTGTATTTTTGAAACCCCAAATGCAATAAGTACATAGATTTACATATTAAATTTAACATAATGATAGGTTTACTAAAACTACATTTATAAATGATGTGGTAAATAATGTTTCAATATTGAAATATTAGTTTATTAGTTGCTTGGTTTAATTAGTTTATTATTTTGATTCACTTATCTATATTTAAGTTATAAAAATATGCCAATTAATAATATTTTAATATGTAGTATTTAGTTAATATTTTAATATTTATAGCATTATTCTTAAATTTGTGATGAAAACTTGGTTGCCGAAGTAGATGAATTATAGGTAAATCATGATGATATTGTTTTACTTCAAATGATATGTAAAAGTGTTGTTTACAAAAAAAATATTTATCTAGGAGGTCCATAAAATTATCAAAAATATCTATTTTCGTTCTTTTTTTTTCACCTTATACACAACTTATTTATTTTGAAAAGAATAATTATTTGTTGACATCTGATTGTATTAATTAATTATTATTTATTTACATATTAAAAAATTATTATATCAATTATAACGAAAAAGATTGATATGATAGAAAAAATATTATGGACAAAATACATTACGAAGGAGGTCACTTCAAACACAACTTATTTATTTTCAAAGAGCATCTGATTGTAATATTTATTTATTTATAGAAGCAAAAAATATTATTTGTTTCTTACAAATGGTAAGCAAAAGAAAATATTGATATAATACTACAACTTACTGATATAATACTATAACTTGCGTACAGTATATAATATTTCATGTTGATGTTTTCTTTCCAATATAAAAGAATAATATTCATAACCCATAAAAATAGGAATGACAATGGACAGGCCGGGCGGCATCCCTTAAAGTCTGGTAACAATTGGTGTTGAATGTTATTCACGGCATATTGCAACGTGTTTATATGTTTTACTCGATTTAACATGTTAAATTTTTGTACTGAACCCTATTTGAATTAATTTGGATATGTTTGTTTTAATTTTTTTATTATTTAAATTAATAAATATCCTGATATGTCAAACAGTTTTAAAAAATTTATATTTTAAAATTTTATATGATTAATAATTGTCAATTTAATAACATTATATATGTATTCTTATTAATAAATTAAATTTTTATGAATTATAATTTTTTTTTGGTGAATAAAAAAGAACTTATCCCTAGCGAGGTCATAGGTTCAGGAGTTATCCAGTGAGTAAGTTAAACTCAGGCGTCTTTTCAACTTAGTGGGAGTCCACACTGGAAGCCAATTTCACTATAAAGTTTCTCTCCCTCGTGTAGTAGCAGTAGATAAGAGCACTTGAGTCCAAATGAAGCTACCAAGACTCGAACTTCAACTTTCATATTTACAGATATAAAAGCTCAATTGGCTTCTACTACTGAATTACATCTTCAAGTGCTTTTATGAACTATAATTATATATATATATCAAAATAAATATATTTGAATAAAAAATATGTATAAGGTGCGAGTATGAGGTAAAGATCACATTTCCCATCTTTCATCGGGATAAGGCATTTTGCCTTGCTCCCGCCTCGATTTCCTATTTAATAGGAAATTCCATCATGTAAGAGATAAGTTTCGATGCGGGTCGGAGTTAGCGGAACATTATTGTTTGGACCATATATTAATTTTTAATAAAATTAATATTTTATTTAAGCTTGATTTTGGAATAGCTTTGTTCCACATCATTTGGAGATGAAAATGCATTGAAAATGACAAAGTATAAATATTTAGCTTCGAAAGTGAAATTGGGATTAGTCCCACATCGGAAGCACAAAGAGTTGGTGAACCACATTTTTCTATATAAATAGAAGCTTCAACAATTTTGAAAATGACTCGCGCATCCACACACACCAGAAAACATAGACTACTTAGTTTATTCTCGTTAGAATTTACTTTGAATAATCAAGTATTGAAAGACATTCTGTAACTTTTAATTATTTTATTCTAAATAATTAATACAATCGTTTTGATTTAAGTCTGATATTAATTGACGTACATTTTATTTATTTCTTTGGACTGTTATAGGTTCGAAGTGGCACGCCTGCACACTTGAAACGACTGATTATTGAGTTTTACACTAACAATTATATAAAAATAAGAATTATTTACATTTATGCCTTTTAAATTTTGTACGAATTTAGCTTTTCCATTTATCACCTATGTCATATCAACTAAACAAAGAGTATGCGCCTATGAGGCTATGCCTCTTTTTCACCAAAAAAAAGAAGAAAAAAAAGAAGAAGAGGCTATGCCTCTTAAACTTTACTGAAATTTGCATTCATGCCCTCAAATATTGGACCTAACTGCAAAGTATTTAATAGTTTTGGCTGTTTGGGAATATAAATGTCAAATACAACATTTTAAATGGTAAATTATAAATAGCTGTGAAATTCAAAGCCACTGGTGCAACTTGCAAAATCTAAAAAATAATCATGTGAACTCTGCAGTGGATTAGATTGTTAAAAGAATTTATGGACTTTTACCCCCGGTAAAAAAATAGGAGGAGAGAGAGTGAAGAACTGTAGTTAGAAAAGAGAGAGAAGTGTCATTTTCACCCAAATTAGGAGGAGCTGTTAAATTACGTAGGACCCATTAAGACTAAACCCAAGATAGTGGGGACACATTAACAAAACCAGCTGGTCTTCTTTATATTCTCTCATCATTGAAACCTTCTTTTGCAAGATCTGATTTTTCTTTTCTCTCTTCACAGAGAGAGAGAGAGAGAGAGAGAGAGAGAAGGGCAAGAGGCTAGGTTCCCCCCGAGTCTTTAAAAATCTTTTTATTTTGTTTTGTGGAGAAAAAGAAAGAGGGCCATCAAACAAAGTGAAACAAGCTTCTTTGAGATCTGCCCACTTTTGTATGCAGGTTCTTTCAGTTTCTCTATCTTTGGAGGTTTGGAAACCAACATTTTGAGCTGGTTCCAATTTTTTTTTCTTTTTCCTTTTGTTTAATTTTGTTTTTTCTGAACGTATGGGTTTCTTCCACTGTTGATGTCGGTCTCTAAAATTTAATAAAATTTAGCCAAATTTAGTATTTGGGTCTTGCTTCATTTTGGATTTTGAAGATGCCCAGTTGCTCTTTTTGTTTGTTTGCTGAGAAAATTTATAAAAGATAATGTAAAATGTAGCCTTTATATCTATAAGATTTAGTGTTAGAACAGTAGAGAAAGCTCTCCTGCACTGCCGGAATTTCATTAATGTAGCTTAATTACGGTGGATTCTTTCATTATGTAGTGAATCAACCTAAGGTAGAGCAGGGATTAGTAGTTTTGTTTCTCCTTCCCATAGGTTTCTAACTTTTCATAGGCTGATTGTCCGGAAAATTTTGTCATTTTCTTGTTCCTCTTAGTTTAATTATGAGTAATTTGATTGCACGATAGCTTATATCAAGGTGTGCCTTATAATGGCCTTTCTCAGACTCTTGGCCTTTTCACTTTAAATTTTTAGATGTCCAGAAACTTTATGAATATTTATTGAAGTACTTTGCTAGAGAGGTCAATTATTCTGTTGAATTGATGATTGAATTTTCATATTTTGATTTCTCATTCAAAAGGATCAAGTAGAGGAATGATAAAGAGATGGGAAGGAAAGGAAATTGGTTTTCTAATGTAAAGAAAGCTCTCAGCCCAGACTCGAAGGAGAAGAAAGACCAGGTTGGGAGGAATTTCATCTTGATTATATCTATCATTTATGTCTTATTCTTACAAATGTGGTTTTGAATATTTAAAGTAACTATTCTTCAGAGATCAAATAAGTCGAAGAAGAAATGGTTTGGCAAGCAAAAACAACCAGATTCTGACTCTACATCTTTGGATCCTGTTGCATTGCCACCTCTTCCTCCACAAGAAGAGTTGATATTAAGCAATGCAGAGAATGAACTGAACAATCATGATTACTCGGATGTGGTTGCCGCTGCTGTGGCTGTTGAGACTGTGGTTGCTCCTCCCCAGGCTGCCACAGAGGTTGTCCAACTTACTGCAGTTGCTCAGCCTCAATTTGCTGGCAAATCAATGGAAGAAGTGGCAGCAATCAAGATTCAAACAGCATTCCGAGGATACCTGGTATGAGCTTGAGAAATTTTATAAAATCTCATCTAGTTTGATTATCTCTTTGATTATGATATTTGAAAGTCTGTATAAATGCTTTTTGGTTGATGATAACTTGGTGTTCTAAAATTTTCAGGCTAGAAGGGCATTGCGTGCTTTAAGAGGGCTGGTTAGGCTGAAATCACTAATGGAGGGTTCTGTTGTGAAACGTCAAGCCTCAAATACCCTCAAGTGCATGCAGACTCTAGCTCGCGTTCAATCTCAGATTCGTTCTAGGAGGATCAGAATATCAGAGGAGAATCAAGCTCTTCAGAGACAACTCTTACAGAAACATGCAAAAGATCTTGAGAACTTGCGGGTCTCTTTTATAACTCAAATTCTGTTATAATCTTTATAAATTTCCCTACTAATGGAAGCATGATTAGTGGTCTAAATTTTGTATTGTGAGATTGTGTACTTGTATTTGTTGAGGGAAGTGTCATAGGAACTGTTTGGGAGACTGTCTCCAAGCCGAGGTTTAAGCAGGGCCTTTCTAAGTTTTGGATATCTTTTCTGAGTCTAGGAGGATGGATTTAAAAGTTTCTTTAAAATATTGGCGAAATGTCTAAAAAATTGCATTGCATCATCATCTCATCTCTTGTTAGATGACAGTCTCCCAAACAGCTAGAAATATCTAGACAGTTTTTCATCTTGTATTACCTTCATTGGCAAGGTTTTAGCTTCTTCTTTTTTTTTTTTTGGTTACAGCTTGGGGAGGAGTGGGATGATAGCCTGCAGTCAAAGGAACAACTTGAAGCAAACCTACTTAGCAAGCATGAGGCAACTATTAGAAGAGAAAGAGCACTAGCTTATGCATTCTCTCATCAGGTATACAATTCCTATCATTTTACGTTAATGGTACTGTGGTACATATATATATTTTTGGCTTACTCTGACCTTTGACCCCTCTACCTCTATGGGACAAAGCTGTAGACAGGATGATCTAGGTTTTTTAGATTCCTTTTTGTAAATACTGTTACAGTTGCTATCATTCAAATATCTTGTCCTTGCCTCTTGGATAAGGGCATTATTTTGAATTTTCTAATGCAATCTTCTTCAAGATACTTCATTTTTGCTATCATAAGTCTTGTTAATAGTAAACTGATTTTATCGTTTTTGAAATGCCACGTGCTAGGAATTATGTTGTGACTCACCATAAAACCAGCATTATGGTCCCCCAGTTGTCAAAATTCTGATATATGGCTTACCAATTAGAATTGCATTCTTATTCCGCTGCATCCAGAAAGTTGTCACATTCTTGTCTTTTATCTTCTTCTCCTTTTTTTATTTTTTATTTATTTATGTATTTTTTTTCCAAGTTGTGTGATGACATGTTTTCAATAATGCCTATCATGTCCTTATGGGAATGCTATAAAAATTCACCACATGATTTGTGTTCCTTCAATTTGAATTGAATCAACCAACTTTCAGAGTCTAACTTCTTGATCACTCAACAGCAAACCTTGAAGAATTCATCAAGATCTGTAAACCCAATGTTCATGGATCCAAGCAATCCCAGCTGGGGTTGGAGCTGGTTGGAACGGTGGATGGCTGCTCGGCCATGGGAGAGTCGTGGCACAATGGATAAAGATTTGCCAAATGATCACTCATCTGTTAAGAGTCAAAGCAATACAGGTGGAGAAATCAATAAATCATATGCTCGGTATCTTCTCAATTCTGAAAAGGATTCACCAACAGCCAGCCAAAAGACAACCCAATCTACATTCCAGTCCCCTCAAACTCCTTCCAAACCAGTTTCTTCAACACTACCCAAAAAGGTGAAGTCAGCAAGCCCAAGAGGCCGCTGGATTGTGGATGACGATACTAAAAGCATGGTTAGTGTGCAATCTGATAAGTTTAGGAGGCACAGCATTACTGGGTCATCAATTAGAGATGATGAGAGCCTTGTGAGCTCCCCAGCACTTCCAAGCTACATGGTACCGACTGAATCTGCAAGAGCTAAGTCCCGCTTGCAAAGCCCATTCGGAGAGAAGAATGGAGTGCTGGAGAAGGGATCCTCAGAATCCGCAAAAAAACGGCTATCCTTCCCAGCCTCCCCTGCCAGGCCGAGGAGGCATTCTGGTCCTCCAAAGGTGGACATGAGTTCTGTTTCAGAAAACAATGAGAGCAATGGCATGGTCACTGGCATTGTCGGTTAATCGTATCGAACAGAAAAACTGAGGGGGAGCAGATTTATGGGGTTTCAGAAAGGCAAAGGAGAAAGGAAGATATAGAAATAAAAGCTCATTTTCATTTGTGAATCATTTAATTTATTTAGCTTATAAATTCTCAGAAGTTGCTGGTGTGGGGTATAAGTAAATCTTTAGTTACTTCCTTTTCCACATTTGTTTATTGATATTTCTTATTATTTTCTTCATATCTGTGTTGGGTTCTTAACATTTTGATGAATGCCAGAACTCCATCCTGTGTTTTGAATTGTATTACCCATAAACCAAAGATAACATTCTGTTAATTTTATTGAATACTCAAATTGTTGAATTTATTTGTGTTGTTATATGGCATGTTGTTGGGTATTATCCTGGGGTGCTTCTTAGCAAAACACCAAATCTACGTTTGGAAAAGATTTGGTTATGGCGTCCAGAACTGTGCAATAGTGCATGATTTGCTTAGTAGTAATACTTGCCAATGGACACAAATTTATTATTTAACGGTGTCATCTGGTGAGACAATGAAAGCTAGTCACATGAATTCTCGTAGACTTCACCTATTCTGAGGAGTGAAAAAACAGTGAAAATGACTTAGTTATTACTTTTGGTGAGAATTAAAATAATTTTTTAATTTTTTATTCTAGAAGAGGATGTCATTCGAATCTACAGACATCAAAGATGTATGTGTGAAAATCATACCCTTGGCTTAATAACTTCATTAGTCAATAATTTTTAAGGTAAATTTCATTTAGACCCTTTAGTTCTTCCATAATTACACTTACATTCTATAGTTTTTTAGAAAATCATCATTAATCTCTTTTAGTTTTCTATTTTACCAAGTAATTTTACCAGTTAAAAGCTAAAAAAAATTAAAAATTAAAAATTAAAAATTATAATTAAATAATATTGTTAAAAAACAACTACAGCCTTTAACTGTGAAAAGCTAGTGATCATTTATTAAAAGCATGAGGTCATTAAAAAATTAGTGCAAAACTGATGTAATTATATAATAATACTTAATAGCATGATTATCCCATGTACAAACAATGAAATACAACAATTATATGATTAACCAATTAAGTGTTACGTTATTAACATATATTATATTAATTATAATTATATAATAACACTTTTTTTTTTTGAATAATTTATAACACTTATAATTACATAACAATGTAACATAAGTCTCCCTAGCTATATTATTAACACTTTTCCCCCTTTTCTTGCTTATTTTCTGGTTGTTTTGAAGTCTTTTAAGTACGCATTTTGAACTCTCTCTCTCTCTCTCTGTACATACATACATACATACGTCCGTCCGTACGTACGTACCCTTAAATCTTAATTATCCTCTTTGTTGGCTCCATTCTGGCAGGTGCAACTTCTTAAACTACAGGAGAAATACAGAATGTTTTCATTGTGAATGCAAGCGCCCACCCGATGAATTCATGGAGAACAAAATACAAGAAAAGCAACATGGTCCTAGGATGAGGTTGGAGAAGGTGGCCAGTCAGACAGATTTTTCTAGTGCCTGGAATTTCGACTTCGATGACAATGAATCAGAAGGGGCAGATGTTGCTGCTTTTGAGTATGCAGATTCCTTAAAGGGAGGGAGTCCTCCTCTAGATAACCATGCTCAAGGAAATTTTGGATGACCGGGATATGAATTTAGTAAAGATAGCAGAGTACAAGAATCCCTAGCTATAAGAATCTATTACTTAAATTGTAACATCCTAAAATCTAATTAAGGATTAGCAAGGTAATTAGAGTTAATTATGTTTAATAATATATTTAATTACCCTAATGATAGTATAAGAAAAATAATTATTAGTAAGATAATTATTTAAGTAGTTTTAAAATTAATCTAAAAGGAATATAAAAAAAAATTTAGAAGTAAAAGTTGTGAGTTTGTATGTTTAAAAATTTGTATAAGTAGAAAAAAATAAAAATAAAATGAAAGTAAAATTAAAAATGAGAAAATCAAAGAAAATAAAAAAATAAAAATAAAATGACCGTTTTGCCCTTATAGTTAAATAATTATGTGTTATTGAATGAAGGGCAAAATGGGAATTTTGGGGCAAAAATTGAATTAAAGATTCAGCCCCTTCTTCCTCACGCACAGTAGCTGGTTTCTCCATTTTCGGTGCCGACCAAGCTTTTTTGAGAAAAATTTCAATCTCTTCAAATCTCTTCCAAATTTAGCAAACAAATAGGTCATCCATAGGTTTTAGGGCCTTTTAAACACTTTGGTAAGGTTTGTTTTAACCAAAAACTACTCTAGGTGTGAGTTTTGAGGATTTACCCGAATTTCTTCCTCACCGGATTTTGAGAGATTCCGGCCACCTCTCGCCGGAATCTTAGTACCAAAAGCTTCACATTCCTCCCCTTTACAAAACCCAAGCTTTGAATGTGAGTTTAGTAAGCTAACTTTGAAGAGATGTCAACAAGGGACACCAATGGTATTTTCGGATTTCTGGAAAAATTAGAGTATTTGGCTTGAAATTGAAGGTAAACATCTCTTTTACACTTGTTTCCATTATATATTAAGGTGCTTTTATGATTTAGAGTTTGAGAGGGGAAGATGAGTGGAATTATTGAAATGTAATGTGGTGTTTTGATGAGGATATTATGATATGTTAGAAATAATTGTTAATGTGGATGATGATAATGATAGTAGAGAGATTTGAAAGGAATGTGGAAGATTTGAGTATGTAGTTTATTAGAGATTATATAGATTTGTTGAAATACTTGAATGTAGGGTGATAGAAAATGAGTTTGAATTAATTTTGGTGAATTAGATGATGAATTGTAAGTATTAGATTAAGTTGTTAACCTTTGAAAATTATTTGGTTGAGAGATAGTAATTTTAATTGGAAAATTGAGGTGTATGATGATATAAATTTAGTTGGAAAATTTATTGTAATGAAAGTTAAGAATAAAAATTTAGGTATTAATATCTAAAATTATTTGGGTAAAAATATAATTAATAAACCTATGTTAATAAGG
>QANX01007558.1:0-13373 GCA_003254975.1 Ochetophila trinervis
CAATGAATCAGAACCATCATAAAACCAACCGGTATAAATCAGTAATCAATATAAAACCAAATCCGGTATAAAATCCGTAATGAATCAGAACCATCATAAAATCAACCGGTACCACATCATATATCGTGCCGTGTGACCCTCAGCGTCCTGACGGCGTCACAGGCGGGGGAGGGGGGCTCAGTCATCACAACGAATCGGCGTCCCAAATCCGTCATGGCAGGATCCTCATCATCTCTCTCTCGACACGTGTCCGCAGCAGAGGATGGCATATATAATAATAATAATAATAATAATAGCGCGCATAGAACTCATATAACTCGGTACATCTCGATACAGTGTGGTACTCCTCAAAATCATTTATAAAATCATCCATGATATCATAAATTTTTCAAATCCTTTATTTTTAAAACCATTTTGCAAATCCTTTTATTTTTTTAAACAATTTTCCAAATTCTTCTATTTAACAGAATTTATGAAAAGCAACAATTATATCGAATATTAAAAATTTGCACCAAAATTTTCTTAAATTCCACAAAGTCACAATTTTTTTTTGAAATCACCATTTCTACAAACTTGCTCAAATATTCAAATATTAAAAATTTGCCCCAAAATTTTCTTAAATTCCACAAAATCACAATTTCTTTGAAATCACCATTTCTACAAACTTGCTAAAATATTCAAAAATCCATAAATCACCAAAACCATTTAAAAACATCAATCTCATAAATCCCATTAAAATCACAAAGCATATAAATTTAAATCATCAAGCATCTAAATCAGCATAAATATATATTTAAATGCATAAGAAATTCCAATCAAACAAGTTGTATACGATTAAATCATCATAATATATAACCCAAAATGTTTAGAAAATAAATGCACTCACTGGTCTGAAGCATGCTCCTACTGGATCTCCGGTCCAGCCCTCGATCGCGTACGAGCACCTAAAAAGAATTTACCGAAAATAACTTTTTTTTAAAAAACCGAAAAATTAACCAAAGGCTCGTAGAATTAAAATAACTTTTTTTTAAAAAAACCGAAAAATTAACCAAAGGCACGTAGAATCCTCTAAGCCTCCAAATACAAGATTAAAACACTAAATACTAAGATTGCCCAACATTTTCAGTAATTACGAAAATATCCCAATATTTTCGAAAATTACAAAAATGCCCTTAATCGGCAAAAATCCCTAAATTCAATGGATTTTTCCGTTTCAAGTCCGATTTCAACAAACTTTATACCGAAACGAAATTGAAGATGCAAGGAACGAGAAACTACCTTCAATTTCAAGATTCGTTGTAGCAATTGATCGGAATCGATCCCGGAAGATCGGACCTCAACCGGAATTGGGCGTTTCCAAATCCGACCGAAATTGAGTCAAATTGACTGGACAGCAAGCTTGCCCACGACCCCCGGAACGCGTTGGGACGGGAGGTGAGCAACCACTCGCCGGCGGTGGAGCAAAACGGCGGCGGCACGTGGGGCGCGTGTGGTGGTCGTCGGAGCTCGGGAAAGTGCAGAAAACGGCGGCGGCGCATGAGGCTCGGTCACGGCGGCGCGTGGGGCGCGTGTGGTGGTCGTCGGAGCTCGGGAAAGTGCAGATCTGGTCGCCGGCGTGCTCTGAAGCTCGTGGTGGTGGCTGTGTCGTCCCACTCGCCGGCGATCGGAGTAGATCTAGCCGGAAAGGTGACTGCCTCGGGGTGGTTTTTCCGAGACTTTGCGGCGGTTTTCCGGCGTGCTCCGGCGGTTTCCGGCGTCAAACTTGGTACCAAAATGTAGATCGTCGCACCAGCTTTCCAACGGTACCAAGAACGCTCCCTAACTCCACCGGAACAGTGAGATATGGCCGGCCAAAGGTGGTGTCGCGACTGTTCAAACTGTTCACGAGCTCTCGGTTTTGTTGCGATTTCCGGCGATCCAGGTGGTTTCACGGCGAACCACCGGTGGGGAAAGGAAGAGGAGGTTGCCGGCTTCAAGTTTCGTGTTGGAGCCGGTCCGATCAGGTGTCGGAAACAGCCGTTACCGGCNTAAAAAAAAAAAAACTTATCCGTAGTAGGGTCATATGTACAGGAGTTATCTAGTGAGTGAGTTAAACTCGAGTCTTTTCAACATAGTAGGAGTCCACACTGGGAGCCCATGTCACTAGAAACTTCCCCTCTCTTGTGCGGTAGCAGCGGAGATGAACACTTGAATTCAAATAGAACTATCAAAACTTTAACCTCAACTTTTGTACTCGCAGATGTAAAAAGTCAACTAGCTCCTATCACTGAGCTACACCTTTAAGTACTTCTGTCAATAATCAATCTTATTTTATATGTAAAGAAATAGATAAAATAAAAATACTTTGTATTAATATTATTTTTTTTATTTGCAATGTGCATTCATTTGATTATATATTAACTCGAGTTCGATGAGTTGAACTCCGAATCCTTACTAATTTTAGAGGAAGATGAACTCAACTCAATGCCTAACAAGTTGAATTTAAAATAAAATCTATTTTAAATTGAAACGCTACAACTTGAGTCACGATCAAAACTATTTGAGTTTTTTTGTTTGTGATGAGACTCAAAGCTATTTGAGTAGAAAAAGAAAAAAAATATTTGAGTTGTATATTTTCATAAAAAATAAGGATAATTAAGTATTTTTGACATAAAATAGTTTGAGATCTATGACATTATTGGGTTTAACAACACGCAAAAATATAACATTGTCCAACGAAGTGTGTCTAATAGTAAATCCTTCAGATTTATATTATGAAGTTTAGGTTCGACATATATTATCTCTTTATTAAAATAGAAGTTATTGTAATCCAATTAAAAAAAAAAAGCTCTATGAAGTTTAAAGGATCCAACTTGAAACTTAATCTCAACAGATTTAATTTATCAAAATTCAAGGTTACCACTCTGATAATTTTGGAATACGATTATGCCTGGAGTCATAAGAACGTGGACAAAAAAAACAGAAATGCTTAAATCAAATTGCTTCAAGTTTATCAAATGGACATAGATATAATTTCAGTTAGTGACATAAAATAAGGGTCATTTAGTCATTTAAATAATATTTTAAAATTTGCTAGAAATCTATTTAAAAAAAATACACAGGAGTAAAAGCGTATCACAAAAATGAATTTTAAGTGGAATTACGTTTTTACCAATCTTAAATTCTTAAATAAAAAAATAAGAGAGGAGTAGAATAGAATATATGCGCCGCATTTAATCAGAACTAGACATGTTATGATTAAATAGATTATAATTAAATATAATTAGATTGGACAATATAAAAATATTTTAACCTAATTTATATTTATTATTGTCAATACTATTAATTGACTTATAATTAGCAATTAAAATTCAGTCTGAATTATAAATTTAACAAACAAATAAAAAATAAATTCAATTCATTTCTAATAAAGAAACATAGCCAATGAAATTTTATTTTTACACCTTATCTCTAAAATTGAGTGTAAGAGATTTCTACGAGCTGATGTTGAATCACT
Source organism: Ochetophila trinervis (assembly GCA_003254975.1). NCBI lineage: Eukaryota > Viridiplantae > Streptophyta > Magnoliopsida > Rosales > Rhamnaceae > Ochetophila > Ochetophila trinervis. The sequence goes on from QANX01007558.1 coordinate 3,497, forward strand.
TGGGAACACGCTCTCTGCTATCTTCATCTTCAACCCCTGCATTTGCTTTTTCTTCAAGGCAAACGTTTATTCCAAACAGGCCCAATAACAGTACAAGTTATAGCTTTCAAGATCTGAATTTGAACCGAGTACGAGTTCTGAGCACACTCTGCGCTGCAAGGCGCAGAGTGAGAAATGAAGAAGATGATGAGGAGGAAGAATATGGGCATAACGAGGAGATAGCATTGCTGGAGACATACAGTCAGAATGCCAGAGCAGAAGCACTTATTGTCCACGCAATTGTGGATCAACAGGATGTGGAAGTGCTTATCTTCAAGGTAATTTTTTTTTTTTTATCAAATTTATAGTTTTCTTTTTTAGGATTTGTTTGGAATTTTTTTTTCAATTTTTTTTTTCATGCTTTGTTTTATTATTGATATTAGAAAAATACACAAAGAAATATGAAATTTTTTTAATGTATTTCCAGCAATGAATACAGTGATTTGTTGTATGTCTTCTATGAAGGGATAGCTTGAATGACAATATTTACTTACCAATAAATAAATGAAGAAAAAGAAGAACAATATGTAATAGTATGATGCAAGGTTTCAAGACTTTGATTACTTTCTTTTAATATTGGAATATGAGAATTTAAATTCAGAATTATTGTTCAAGAAAATTATTAATTAACTATATATAAAAAAAAGTCATTAATTTTTCATTTTCTTCTCTAGGCTCACCTTAACTCAGTTTTACAAATAATAAAGAATAAATACCATATTGAGAATTTATTTCTCTCAAGACTTCTTCTTCTTCTTCTTTTTTTTTTTTTTGAAAATGGAAATGGGAGATGCAAACTCAGATTTTTTTGTGTGGACTTTGCCACTGAGCTAGGAGACCTCTTTGTTGTTTGTTGGTGGTAACATTCTTCTTCTTTTTTCTTTTTCTTTTCTTCATGCATCAAACTTTTTTTAGTCATATTATTTTTTATAACTTCTACAATTTTGTTTTTCAATATTGATTTTGAGTGTATGCATATATTTCAGGGATTCTCATCATGCTTGAACTATAGGACTTCTCCAGACCCATCAAGAAGTATTATCCCAGCTAGAGCAGTGATAAAGTGTATAGACAGAGTGAAAGGACCTTTTGACCCTTCCAATATTGAGTACCTTCAGAAAGGCCTATCATGGGAAGCATTTAAAACCAACCTCCTTCTCAATTAGAATTAAAAGCTATTCAGTTCATAATTTTATGTCTCTTATTTCACCAAGCTGCAACAAGATGATTCAATCTCATTATTCATTTTATTTTCATTTGGCACAGAATACATATGAAAAAATTAGTAGAGGGGCTGATACTGGAAAAGTTTTAATATTGACTACATTTTGCATGTCAAACTCAATATAAACACACTCACACCCACTCATTTGTATCTTATGTTGGAAATCTATAGAGTTTTATGTTGGAAATCTAAAGAGTCATCTTAGAATAGACGAATGAAAATGACTATTGATAATAATTTTTAAATTTTAAATTCAATATTATTTAGTATTAAAATTATTGCAGTTCATAAAAAAAAATAAGTATTAAACATTGTCATTCGTCTAATTAAATTTTAGTTTTAAATTATTAATTGACATGAATTTTTAACATATAATATATCATTATATTATCCACACACATATATACATGCATGACACATACCCACACAAATACAAGCAGTAGAATAGACATACATATGAAATATTTCTCAACATATGTTATATCTCAAAAAAAGTATTAATGTATTTTAGTATATTTTAAAATTAAATTTGTTCACATAGAAATTTATACAATTAATTTGTACAGTTAATACTTTGTAATTTAAAAAAAGTTTCACATTTGTTTAATTAATTAAAATTGACAAATTTCATCAATTTAGAAGTTTATGTGCATAATACGTTACTTTTAAAATTGATTTTTTTCATTTTTTTATAATACCAAAAATTTTAAAAAATAAAACAGAAAAAAAAGTGTTGAAATTTATTTATGGTTTTTCTCTTCTTTTTTTTATTTTTGATAAAATTAAAAATGAAAAAAATTAATTTTGAAAGTTACTTGTTATACTCGTAACTTCTAAGTTGATAGAATCTGTCAATTTTAACTAAATTGAATAAATGTACAATTCTTTTTAAATTACAGAATATCAATTATACAAATTAATTATAATTTTTTATATAAATAAATTTAATTTTAAAACGTATTAAAGAATATTTAAATTTTTAAAAAATGTATACGTGTGTTTATTCACTTTCATTTCTTTTTTAGTTTTAACCACTAATAATTAACAACAAATAACTGTTTCTTTTCTTTTATGTTTCATTATATTTGTTGGTAGATTTAGCAAAATTGAATTTCATGTCAACATAACTATTTTTTTTTATTTTATTGAAATCCGGGTCAACGTAACCTTGTACATGTTTTTAGTGTCTAGAAGCAACCTCGGTTTAGGTGAAATATACAGTCCTTCAAATATATATGATTGGGGTCAAGCTCAACTCAACCTTTTTAAAATAAACCTTTTTAGAGACCTTTTTTGTGGAATAATAATTGGCAAAATTAGTTTTGAAAAAAAAAACAACAGATATAACCGGTTGCAAAAATAAAATAAAAAATAAAAAAGAGGAGAAAGTGTGATTTGGGCTGGAAAGTAATATATGGCTAGAAAGCTGATATGTTTCCATTTTAAAATTATATTATATAAAAAAAAATTATAAAGTATAAAAAAAAATTATATATTTTAGATAAAAATTAGGTATTTTGGATAAAATTATCAAAAATGAAAAAAAGTTACTAATTATAGAGCAAAGTTACGTATTTTAGAAAAAATTACTCCGTAAGACAAAATTACCGAATATGGACAAATATTACTATGTATGAATTCAAAGTTACGTATTTCAGAAAAAATTACACCGTAAGATAAAATTACCGAAAATGGAAAAACATTACTAATTATGAAACAAAGTTACGTATTTTGGACAAAATTACACTGTAAAATAAAATTACCGAATATGAACCAACATTACTATGTATGGAACAAAGTTACATATTTTGATTAAAATTACATCATAAGACAAAATTACCAAAAATGGAAAAAAAATTACTAATTATGGAACAAAGTTATGTATTTTGGACAAAATTACACTGTAAGTCAAAATTACTGAAAATGAAAAATAATTACTAATTATGGAACAAAGTTACGTATTTTGAAAAAAATTACACTGTCAGATAAAATTACCAAATATGGACCAATTTTACTATGTATGGAACAAAGTTACATATTTAGAAAAAGATTACATCGTAAGATAAAATTATATCTTATGGAAAAAAAAATTACTAAATATGAAAAAAAGTTACGGATTTTAGAAAACAATTGCACCGTAAGACAAAATTACCTAATATGGACCAATATTACTATGTATGGAACAAAATTATGTATTTTGGACAAAAAAAAAGTTATGTATTTTGGACAAAATTAACAAAAATGGAAAAATATTTTTAATTATGGAACAAAATTAAGTATTTTGGACAAATAGTACACCGTAAGACAAAATTACCAAATATAAACCAATAATATATTCAAAGGAAGTCAATTTTTAAAGCTTTCCAATGTATTAAATGTAGAGTTAATTATAAATGTTTGAAATTATAAAATTTATATTTATTTAAAAAATATGACCATATAATAAGTCATTTATATTAAATTAGTTGATTAGTAAAAAAATATGATTAATTATCATTGATAAAATTTCAAAAATATTTTGGTTAAATTATATAATTTGAATTTAATAGGAACACAATTTTTAATTGTACTTAATTATAACCATAAATTGTAAATCAATAATATTAAATATTGATTAAATTAATCTAGATAATATGTCAATATTTAATTGGTTTATTATTTTGATTCACTTATCCATTTAATATTCATTTTGTTTATTTAGGTTATATAAATGTGCTAGATTTTAACATATATTATTTGCTAAATAAATTTGGCTTAAATTTTAGTATATGTAGCCGTATACATTTTAAATTGTCAAAATTTGAAATCAATATATTAATGTTGTATATATCATAGAAGTATAAATATTATATTTGCATAAGTTTTCTATGCAAAATATAAATATCTAATAATATATTCAGTGTTATTATAGTTTAAAATATTTCATAAAAGTATAAATATTATGGTTTTATAACATTTACTAGGCGCTAAACAGAGGATATCACCTCAGATAAAATAAAGATGCTCCGTCTGAACAATGATCTTACTACAACAACACAAATGCAATGCGAAGATTAAGTCATTATAAAAAGTGAAAAACCAGTTATATACAAATAAATACAAATAGTGAAGTTTAAAGAACATCTTTAGTCCATGCATCATTTAAATTAATATGTATATGTCATTGAGATTTTCATTGAAGGCGTACTATAGTAGCTTCACGCTTGATTCTTGAAGTGAGTTATGTATGCGAAGCATACCAGTCTTGATGATATGACCCTCCCCAATGCCACCCTACGTACAAAAAACTCATCCAATATTAGTAATTTATTTGTGGAAATCAATTTAATCATTACTTTACGATTATGTTTAAGGAAGTGGAATTGAAGGACCTCACTGTGTGCGAGGCGAGCTGCCACACTGCTCAATTGGTGGACAAACTGTTCTCCAAATGACGAAGAATCATTTGGCACAAAATCAGCCGCCTCGGCATTCTTTAGCTCGTCATCATCATTAGATATATGTTGGATGGCCTGAGATTCATATTGGTATGGTAAAGGAGTGAGTTTGGCCAAGGAAAGGGAACGAGGGACCGGTGATGCACAGGCTTTGTCTTTTTCTTCACCAATCAGGTTGTCTCGGCGTAATTGTTCATTCACCAAAGCAACAGACTTCTCTAAATCTGTTATGTCATTTATCACACCCGCTTTCAAAGTAGCAAGCTCATCATTGACCTCCTTTTTGAAACTCCAGAGTTTCTTCGTCTATATTTCCACATTCTTGGTGAAAATGGTGATTTTATTAGAAGCATCAATCATAGACTGACTATCAAAAGGAATCTTAATGGTTAGGTCAATAGTTAGGCCCTGGAAGGACTGGTCTTCTGCCTGTTTTGCCTGGTCAGCCTGTGAACAAAATGGATAATTACGGTTAGAGTACGATAACATGGACAATTACCGAATGAGTAGCTTTATATACACTAAATAAAAAACATTAGGATCTTACCGGATTTGCAGATTGAGATCACAAAGTTTTCAACATCTTCTTGAACTTCTTCGTCTCCTTTTCGCCTCATGCACAAACTGTCAGTAAGTTTCCAAAAATTGAATGTTTTTCCACCTATGAAATGTCCATATAAAACAGCTACCAACACAAGAAACAATTTTGACAACAAGTAATTAAGTAAATTACAAGTTAAAAGACTTCAAAATAATTATGATTGACTATTATTTTCTTACTTGAAGCACCAGCAAGCATCCACATATGTATTGTGGATTGAAATTCTTGTACTTCTGGATGCCCTCACATAGACTATTTGAAATCTATGTAGCCCATTTTTTCCCTCTTATCAAGTTCACACTTTGGACTCGGCTTAGGTCCTTGCTCGGTATGTACACGGAAGACGTGGGACTCAATATCGTCCCCATTAAAAACATAGTGAAGGTAACTTTGAAGTCACCCCCGGTCTCCTCTTTCTTGGCCAATATCTGGTGCAGGGCGGCGATGGGGATAGATCATTCGCCCAAAGTGTATTTGACCCTCAGTGCATCCAACGCATCAGTTTCTTTGGAAGAATCGATGGCGGTTTCATTGTTTGACATCCCCAGCAGCCTCTCATCAGTTGATGGACCGACATTGTAGACCGTCCCATGTACGTCTAAGGTGTGGCAAAAAGGATCAAAATGATCCACCAACCACAGCACCAAGGATCTATCGACCAAGGCTAATTTATGCCTAATTAGGAATCTAAACCCTAAGTCTTCCACCCATTTCTTCTCATCTTCGATGAAAGCATGAGTCACACACCACACGCAGTAAGGGCTACATTGGGTGAGAAACGTACAGCTGTCCTCAATATCACTGCCATACCGCATCTTTTCGTTACGATCGAGGTCTTTCCACTTTCTACCAAACTCCTTGATAGCCTGCAAATATATTTCAAAATCAACGTCAAAATAAGCATTTTTTTATACCAAAGTAATACAGATATGAAACATCAGAAAGTGAAAATTGGACTTACCTGTTTGGTTGACCTTTGTCTGTTGTGCTTCATCTTCTCGTGTTTGCTCATTCTGTAAAAAACAAAGATAAAGAGGTTTGCCATTTTCAAGAATGCATAAGTAATTGCTCAATACATTTACATCAAAACCATTATATTTAGAGATAATTAAACCAGTCATTTAATTTTCTTTTTTGATTCCCTATACTGTTAGACGGGCCTGGCTTGGACGCACCTCCAAGGCCGGGTTGGTCATTCAAAGACTGCATTGTGAAACAATATACAATGTTACTAAATTTACATGCAACCAATTATTGATGTAAGTGAAAATCGGAAATGGAAAGTAGATTTATTAACAGAGCTAGCCAGGGACGGGTCATAGTTAAGTTGGAAACAGTGGAGAACATACCATGATGCTTAGATAACATAATACGGTTTCGTCTAGGCCCTTTGGATCTTAAAAGGCAAACCAAAGTTCGAATTGAGCCTGCAGCAAATACACTCGCAAACCAATAAACAAAATAAAGAGCTAAATTAATAGATCCCTAAACCCTAAGATTATATTTAAAGGGTTTTCCTTTTTGTAGAATATGATTCCTTTCAACCATATTCTACTATAAATTAACCTCGAGCCTAACAATTTTCCAAACAATGTTGTTTAAAGAGACTCTAACAAAAAAACTCTAATAACTTTTAAAATGAAACCCTAAACAAATAAACGAAATATCAATAGTAAAAGTTCAATATATACTTATGGTTGGCAAATTCAGTGCACAAACAAATCATGACATAAACAAAAAATAGATAAAATCAGTGCACATACTTAATATTTTTTTCCTATTACACATTATATTTCTTCATTAATTAGCATTTCCAGACAGTATAAAAAAACAAAAATGTAATAAATCCAAATAACTTTCATCTTAGTACCTTTCAATCTTCAAAAAGCTTCATCAACTTCCCAATAACTTTCATAGAACCAGCAACTAAAACCTACGTAGCAATAAATTATTACAAAACACAACAACAAATAATATCATATAAATGAGGACAAAATAATAATCCAGCCAATTGGAGACTAACCTCGTTCCTTTACGCCATAAATCATTGTTTTTAACATATGCATATACAGAGTCGCACTAAGAAATATGCATATAACTTGAAGAATGATTTTACCAAATAAGTTTTTAATTATCTAAGATGGGCAAAGGATTGAAGATGCTTAGATATGGTGATTATGATTTGGAAAAAAAGTTTTCATTTTTTTAGGAATCAAAGTGAAACAATATGCTACATATAGATAATTTCTAGGCTACTTTCAACCTCCTTTTTAACTTTGAATTGTTCTCTATCTAACCACCTCTCATCAACCACAAACAGAGAAGAGAGGAAGAACCAAAACCCTTTATAGTCTTTTCTACCTTTTCACCAATCGTTTGATCCATACCATAAAAAAATGTAATACATGATCAACTCAAATAGGTGTGAGGTTCACTGTCCTATCTCTATGAAACACATGACAAGGCAAATGAAGTCATGAAAAATATTTCAATTAATAGAAAAAGAAAACCCTAGACAAAAAGAAAATTAACACTAATCAACAGAAACTCTGAGAGTTCCCTGAGTCAGAGGCAACCCATGTCAGTCTCTTAAAATTTGGATTCTCTGAAATCACCTTCAATTAACCAAAAGGAGAAACAAAAAAGATCTACACCTACTTTATTTAGTCATCTCGAAGCCATTGTTAGTTGGTTCTCAAAACACTAGCCAATAAACCTTCTTTTGAAAAAAAATTAAAAAACAAAGTAGAGTGAGAGTTGGAAAATCTTGCTTACTGTTTCAAAAACGGCATTCGAGCTTTTGGGTCGAATAGGAGATACTAGGGGCGGATGAGGGCGGATGAAAACAGGAACAGTCATGGTCGAGAGAGAACAACGGCTGCCGAATGTACTGAAGAACTATGGCTGCCAAATTTACTGAAAAGTCGACGGGAGGAAGAAAAAGGGGCAGAGGGAGGAAGACGTCATGATCGGGGCACAAGAACGGAGGAAAGGCCAAAACTTTCAAATTTGGTTTATGAAATAATTTGATTTACTAAGGGTGGAAGAGGGCCGATGAAAATAAGAACAGTCGTGGTCTGGGGAGAACAACAGCCATCAGATATACTGAAGAACAATGGCCGCCAGATTTACTGAAAAGTTGGCGGGAGGAAGAAAACAGGGTAGAGGGAGGAAGACGCCGTGGTTGGGGGAGAAGAACGAGGGAGAAGCCGAAACTTTCAAATTTGATTTCTGAAATTAGAGTATAATAGTATGAGGGTATAATTGGAAAACCATAATAAATGAGGGCTAAATTCGTAAATGCACAAAATTACAAAAAAAATTTTATCAAAACTTTTGACCGAACTTCTTGATTACTGGTTGCATCCCAACAGAGGGTTCATGCTGGAGACCCCTATGGGATCTCACTTGAGAATTGTCCTATGATTGGATCTTTACAGAATTCACCCAAAAAAAAAATTGATTGGACATTTTGATTTATATTAAAGATAAGGTTAAATACATTTAATATTTTTTAAAATTAAATTTGTTTATATTGAAATCATTATAATTTATTTTAATATTTTTAAATTTATAAAAAATTCATTTTATTCTAATTTTGTTAAATCTAGCATATTCTTATAATGCATTTTAGTATTTTTTTAATTTTTTGAAATATTAAAAAAACTTCATTTATATTTTTTCATATAAAGTTTTTTATTTATCATAAATTGTTAAATATAATTTTCTATCATAAAATTTTTCGTCATAAAAAAAAATTTCATTTAATTTTTTTTATCCTAATTTTTTCACTAAAAGTTCCTTCATATTTTTAGGGGTGTGCAAAAAAATCGATTAACCGATGAAACAGACTAATCAAATCCAATCCAACTTGTTTGGATCGGTTATTTTGGTGTAATTGGATTATATCAGTTTTGAAAATTCAAAATCGATAGTCGGTTCGGTTCGGTTTTTGACTTTAAAAACTGATCAAACCGATCTAACAAATTTTTTTTTCAAGTAGACCCTACCAGGTGCTACTCTACGATTATTTTACAAAGAATATGACAATTAGTTTAATATTACTGATATGTAGACTTTGTTATATTAGCTTAAATTTAGAGTTGAATTACTGGATTATTGTATTAATGTAGTAATTTTGTTTTGTTTTGTTTTAGTTTAATATGTTTACTTGTCCTGTTATTTTTTTAATCATTTATGTGTTAAGTTTTGAAAAAGAATGTAATTTTTAAAAAAAAGTTTAAGCCTAATAAATTTTTGGCACAAAAAATACTCAAATATCAAATATTTGAAGTAAAAATGCTCAAAAATTAAATTTTAAAAAGTCTAAAAAAATTAAATAAAAGTTAAAGCCAAACTGATTAACCAAACTGATCCAATCCAATTTGGATTTGATATATAGATCGAATAGGATCAGATTTAAAAAAATAAAATCGATTACTAATTGAATCAGATTAGTTATTTCCAAAATATGTCAGTTTTTGAACTGATAAAAAACCCTATATATTTTTACATCTAAATTTTTCATCAAAAATTATTTTAGGATAAAAATAATTTCATAATAAAAAATATATA
>QANX01007559.1:0-24501 GCA_003254975.1 Ochetophila trinervis
ATTTTTCTATATATATATATTTATATATTTCAATATTATATATAAATATATGTACACATGTATGTAGATAGACCAAATACTTGCATATATAATTACACTTAATTAATTACATGCATTTTACATGTATATGTATGCGTATAAAGTGTGAATCCAGTTAATCATTAAAAATAAAAAATATAAAAATCTGTTTTTGGAGGTTGAGAGAGAAGGTAGTCCTTGGACTTTCAATATATACCATGAGGCTCACATGATTTCCAACACCCAAGTGTTATACTTTTTTGTATAGGGAAAAAAAGAAAGATATGGAAAAGGTAGAAGAGAAAGGTCTTGCTGAAGGAAAAGATGATTATACAGAAGATGGAACTGTGAATCTCAAAGGCAAACCTATTTTAAGATCAAATACTGGCAGGTGGAGAGCTTGTTCCTTCATTGTAGGTAACGTCAACCATATACATATACATACATATTAGTTTATGGTACAGACCGTTTAAAGTTTTTAATTTATTAATCACCGCTAATAATCAATTTTAATTATGAAACTATCACTGATAATATATTATCGGCAAAGATATGCACCATAGAAAATTATATGTATATTATTTATATGCTTCTCCCCCTTTAATCTCTAAATGGAGATGTTTTCTCAATATATGTGTACAAATATGTGAAATTTCTTACTGAAACTCATATATACTATTTCCTTATTTCAGTTTTAGTCTTATAAATGTGTTAGATTTGTATATATGGATGATGATTTTGGCGTACATATATGTGTATGTGTGTGTGAGAAGGATATGAGGTGTTTGAAAGGATGGCATATTATGGGATTGCATCAAACCTAATTGTGTATTTGACAAAGAGGCTCCATGAAGGAACTGTCACTTCATCAAACAATGTCACAAACTGGGTTGGCACTGTTTGGATGACTCCAATTATAGGCGCTTTCATTGCAGATGCATATCTCGGCCGATACTGGACTTTTATCACTGCTTCAGGCATTTATCTCTTGGTACTAGTTTACTACCTCAAAAGTACTTCATACAGAAAATATATTATTATCTTCTTATATATTCAAATTATATATTATTCACCACGCAAAATGGAACACGTATAGACGATTACTGTTCAGCAACCAAGAACCACATAATTTCTTGTATCCTGGGAAACACACTGTTTGATTATAGTCCAGCATGGTTTTAATTTTGGCTGGACGCATATTAATAATGGCGTTTCAATTTGGTTCTGATTGGCCCATGTCAAAAAGAAAAATAACTTCTTTTTTTTCAATTTTAAAACAAAATAAAATAATATGTTAAAAAGTTGAATCCAAAGAACCAGAAAATATCATCCACAGTATGTTTTCTTGACCAAGAAGAAACATTTTTTCCTCCTTTATAAAGAACTTCTATTAGCTGAACCTCTTAATTTGACTTCGATTCTGATACTGATAAATGAATAAAATCATGCATTTTCTAAATTTACTATAGTAGTTCAAGATGTTGTTATTAAAAAATTTACAAAGTCTTCTCTGTGACAAAACAGGGGATGAGCCTATTAACCCTGTCAGTTTCTCTACCAGCTCTAAGACCACCAACATGTGGTCATGAAATTAAAGACTCGGACTGTCACAAACGAGCAACAAAACTCCAAGTGGGTATATTCTATGCTGCATTGTACATAATTGCAATTGGAACAGGGGGGACCAAGCCCAACATCTCAACTATGGGTGCTGAGCAATTCGATGATTTTGAATCGAAAGAGAGGATTCAAAAGCTGTCCTTTTTTAACTGGTGGATGTTTAGCATTTTCTTTGGTACCCTTTTCTCAAACACCTTCTTGATTTACATACAAGACAAAGTTGGCTGGGCTGTTGGCTATGGACTTCCAACGATAGGGCTTGCCTTCTCACTAATGGTGTTCTTAATAGGCACTCCATTTTATAGGCACAAATTGCCTTCGGGAAGTCCTGTACCTAGGATAGCTAAGGTACTTGTGGCTGCTATAAGGAAGTGGAAGTTGCCTCTCCCGAATGACCCAAAAGAGCTTCATGAGCTCAGCTTGGAACAATATGCAAAATCTAAGAAATTCAGAATCGATCATACCCCTGCATTAAGGTAAATTTTTCTTCTTCATGACCTTGATTTGATAGTAGCAAATATGGTACTGCCAGAACCTTTGTTAAAGTATAAAATTCCAATTCCAGTCCAATTCTCACAAGTTTAAATTTATGAGAACAGTAGTTCTAGAATGTGATTCAATATGGTATTCGAGCATATGAGAACAGTAGTGCTGAATTGTAGCTCAATACTCACTAAAAAGATAATTTCTAAAGCAAAATTTATTGTTTCTAAAAGTTAGTAATATACTCATAGCAAGAACTACTATACTTCTGCCCCTGCAGATTTCTCAACAAAGCAGCCGTAAAGAATGGACCAACCTCACCGTGGATGCTATGTCCAGTGACCCAAGTTGAAGAAACCAAGCAAATAATCAAAATGATCCCGGTGCTGCTTGTAACCTTCATACCCAGCACGGTCTTAGCTCAGGTTGGCACCCTTTTCATCAAACAAGGCACCACTTTGGACCGCAGCATTGGTTCACATTTTGACATCCCTCCAGCATGCCTCTCAGCATTTGTCACAATCTCCATGCTCATAACCATTGTCATCTACGACCGGTTCTTCGTTCCATTCATCCGGCGGTACACCAAGAATCCAAGAGGGATCACATTGCTGCAGAGATTGGGCATTGGCCTGGTTTTGCACACCATCATCATGGTGACAGCTTCCTTGGTTGAAAGAAAGAGACTTAGCATTGCAAGACAAAACCAAAAATTAGATAAGCAGGACATAGTTCCTGTCACAATTTTCATTCTCTTGCCTCAGTTTGCCTTGATGGGAATAGCTGATTCCTTTGTAGAAACAGCCAAAATAGAGTTTTTCTACGATCAAGCACCAGAAGGAATGAAGAGCCTGGGAACCTCATATTTCACAAGCAGCTTGGGAATTGGGAGTTTCCTCAGCAGTCTTCTTCTATCCACAGTGTCAGACTTCACCAAGAGAAATGGGCAAAAGGGTTGGATTCTGGACAATCTGAATGCGTCTCATTTGGACTACTACTACGCTTTCTTGGCTGTGTTGAGCTTTCTTAACTTTTTTCTCTATTTGTTCGTTGCCAAGTCTTATGTTTATAATGCTGATGCGACTGAATCCAAAAGGGACTTGGTCATGGAAATTAGCTTGCCAGAAGCTCCATCTCAGGACAATGATGGAAGAAGTAATTTGATAGTGTCTTGAAATAATTATATACATCCCACATATATTCCAGTGAAGCAGCACTACTGCAAACTGAAACTCCGAAGATAAAATGTAATAGAAGATATATAGTGCTTGTTGGTTATTGACTAATTATAGTCCATACTGATTTCCTTCGGTGCTCAAATATAGCTTCCCGGTTATACTGGTCAATGTTTGATACTGGAACTTCAATTTCTATGAGGAAAGGAAGCTGAGAAGAATAGGAATGCAAGATCATACCCCTAATAAATTGATTATTTCCTAACAGAAAAGTGTGATTTCTGTCCAAAAATTAGAATTTAGTTCGATAGTTAGGAGTTTTTTTTTTTTTTTGGTAATATCGATAGTTAGGAGTTAGGACCCTAATCATGCACCTATATATTATTGCCACTAAAAACGTGTTAGTGACAAATTTTTTGTGCTTGATTGTCAACTGTGTCGCTTATTGATCCAACCTTAGGACGGCCAAGAATATTTCATTTCATTTTATATTATCTTTGGCTCAACAGATTCATCAACCTAACATTTTCTGAGAAAGGAAATCGAATAATTCCTCGTGTTATCTGAGGACTAAGTATATGCTTTAATCGGGTAATTGGATTTACCCAATAAATATATCATACATGGTTTAACTTCCACTGTGCATACATTAACAATATGTTTTAGGCAAACTTTAACTCAGTTTAATCACATATGCTAAAAATCGTCTTGTAGTTTGAATAAGAAATTGTTTACAGTATGAGTTCAGGGCATTGGCTAGCAAAGCATGCCAAATTTTATTATTAATCATAAAATTTTGTTGAAATGCCTTTTTATAAATTGTATAACAAAATATTTTAGATTTTTATACAAGAATTATAATATATTCTAAATTAAAAAGAATAAAAAATTCATCCAAGCTTGATCTAAAAGCATTTTTAATGATACTGTTGATTGGAGTCTAAATGACACATAAAATATAAATATTTGTTGCTTATGTGACTATTTTCTATTTAAATAGTTTCTAACGGAATCTGTTCACAATCAAATTAATAGATTATATGTAATTTTTTAAAAAAATTATATCTATTTAANTTTAAAATTATATCTATTTAAAATTTTAAAATAATTGAAAAATGAATAAAAAAGTGTTAATTGCTGAATCACACTGTCTAACAGACTTTCTGAAAATAGACAGTCTATTTGACAGTGTCTATTTTATTTTTTGCCACATAAGCTTAACAGAGCTAATAGACAGAGTCATTGGAGAGTTTTTTTTTTTTTAAATCTTTCTACATTTATGATATGGCAATAAAATTAAANTAAAACAATACACAATATCATTGGAAATGATCTAATCCGTTAGTACAACTAGATCTAAAATACAAAGACAAATTATATTTTAAGTTAATAAAGTTTTATATTTTCAATGCTCTTCAATTGAAATATCATAATTTATAAAATTAAAATCAATTTAATAATTAATTTTATTGCGTATAGATCGCATAAAATGATCAAATCAAATCCAAATTGTTAAAAAAAAAAAAAAAAACAAAACAAAACGGTTGTCTTTAACTCTTTCAAATTTTATAATATTTCCTCCACCTTATGGAAAATCACTTCTTGATTTCAATTAGATGTTCCAAATATGCCCATTCCCAGAACATTTACATTACATCCTGAATATAACATCAAAAAAACCAAAAGAAATTGATTACAAATTGAGTGGACTTAATTCATGTAGGTTTCTTCTGCTAGTAACTAATAACAAAAAAGAAAATGCTAACTGCATTGCAAAATGCCTACTTTAATCAGCTGACAATGGACTGCAATTTGCATCCCGCTATTGATTCCAACAGCCAAGTGTGACCGATTACTTGGGATCCAGATTTATCAGCTATATCCTCTGCCTCGCTTAACCTTTGCCAAAGGATTGAAACTTCCTCCCCCAATTTGCATCCCTCTGGAGGATCAATGTTGTATACAACTAACGTTTTCGAAGATTCCTGCTCATTACAACTTTGAGCCATCACTTCTTCCCTACTTAACAACACAGTCCCTCCTGCAGCTCTAACCAAATCTTTGATATCCTCTTTATAACTCACCACAAAATCACCAGCAAAATAGAAATTCAAACCATTAAAAAGCTTTGGTGCCTGTAAAGATGCAACACAATTTACTCAAATAGATTAAGAAACCGAGTTTTCCAAAATAGATGAAATAGAATCTAGAAGCACAAATTACTTGAGCATATGAAGAACATCAGTAATAAAGAACATTGTAACTCTTTAGACAAGTTAGTTCAAACTATCTAATTTGTATACCTCTCATTTTTTCTTTACCAACGTTTCATGCATAACTACAAGGTAAAACTAAGAACCCAATAAAAAGAAGTTTAGCATATTAATAATGATATAATTGTGATAATGATGAAATCACTTTACAATCCAGAAATTAAGTGGAAAGCATGTGAACAAACATAAGGTACTCATAAATGATAAAGTCATGGTTCATAATTGAATACTGGAAAGAAACAAGGTTGATAAAACATGAAAAGTTTCTCCAAGAGAAACTTACATTATGCAATGCCCGAAGCCTGCCAGTTTTTGGGCCATCACAACATCCATAGTTGTCAAGACTCACTTCATAAGGTTCTTCATCCACACGATGCATAGCGTCAATGCATGCTTTAATCCCTGCAAATCCCATTATGTAGTTGTATGATGATTTTAAGTATTAGAGTGAACAAAATAGATATCCCTGTAAATAGATTTCTAAAACTGATCATATTTGGAGTTTCACTGCAGTATAATATCTACATCTCTTACCAGCAAGAATCCTATTGGATAAATTTTCTTAATTTGACGAGAAAAGGCATCTTTTCCAAGTATGATCAGTTTGTCAACAAAGTACAAAGTCTGTCAACTTACAATCAAATTTAAGAATCCATCTGCCATTCAAAATAGCCATGAGAACTTTCAATGTCCGAGTGCATGCACCCTTCTCATCTGTGGCTGCAATCATGTGCGTGACATTTGGATTCCAGAACTTGGACACTGTTGCACCAGTCATCTTGCCAAACTTGACTAGAAGAATCTGTTGCAGTAAGAGGCAAAGAGGAGCTTATACGGGGAACAAGCAATATAAAATTGATATAGCAGAACATGGCCCTCAGCATTTAATTGGCAAATTAATATTGAGTGAAAATGATTTTGGACTTTTGCAAAAATAATTTTTGCCAGAAACTTTCAGAACCAGGAAGTTCCATTTCAACAAAACCACTTGTAAGAGGACATTCTTATACATTCTTTCACAACAAAGAAAGAGGCTTCAGCAAATGCAGAAAATCAAAAATAATTTTATCACAGCCAGGTCATTGCAAATAATGAAGTGATTAACATTTAAGATTAACATGAAAAAGCAGTTTTATAAAATAACCTTCTCTTCGGTAGATAAAGCAGATCCACACAAAACCCATTCTTTCCCCTCATATGGTGAAGCTACCCAATTCTTGGAAAGCTGACAACTCCTACATAATGAATGGCACAAAACTGAACAATCAAATCAAATTGAGAAAGCAACCCTTATGCTTGATGCTTTTAGCATATTAATACTCTCCTACTACAAGAATGAACGAAGAAATGAAATTATTCAATTAATATTTAAAAACACAAACAAATTTATTACATATACTAATAGTATAGAAATGCTACAGTTGAAGCATCAAAATAAGGAGATAGATGTTTTACATCTGAGTAGACAGAGCTTGGTCTTTATTTATGTGTTTCCTAGACTTTAACTTTTCATTAGGAAATCTAACTGAAGAATGAGCTGGACAGAGCATTAGAAAGTCTTCCTGCAAGAAACCAAAGAAAACAGTAGCTAGTCAGAGCTTAATGAATAAACTGAATAGTTATGAAAGCATGGTATACAGTGGAAAATGAAAGTTGTATACATGATCCCAACGGCATTTTGAGATTTCCATTGCACAAGTAACATGATAGCTCCTTCGGCAGGATTTCACATAGCAACCCAAGGCTGCTCCCTTTAGACCACATCTACTGCACTTGAGCTTTGAACCCCTTCCCACTTCTGCCTTCAAATTCTTAACAGTATTATCAGCATAATACACTTGGGGCGCCCTGCATTTCTAAATTCTATTAAATGATTTACCTCATAAACTAACACTTTTTTCCCAAAAAAGATAAAAAAAAAATGAAAAAAGTAAATTCAGTATAAAAAATTAACTAACACAACAAGAAGTTAGACCTATTTGACCATAAATGGCTAGTAGATGACACCTAAGCACAAACTCATTTAAAGTCGATAACCTATCTTAGCACATTGAAAAACTCTCTTTTACAACAGCTTATCCAAGGTCTTACAGTGAACAGAAAATTAATTGACACACTTGAAATGCAAAAATGCCATACCAGTCAATGCACACACTGTGTACGTGTATGACATCCGGATGGGTTGCCTCATCACCAACTACCAAATTCCCACTAGAGTAATGCAACATTGGCCCTGAAACCTGGTAAATTTCATAAAGAAACATGACATCAAGACAAAGTATCCATCAATGTGAACAAGTTTCAATAACTCTACCAAATACTTTGCCTTTTACAACCAAGATGGTAGCAAAAGAAATCAACTAAGTCTAACACAACAAATTCACAAAACTTACCTCTGAGATTTTAGAGGATTGGCAAAATGCACAAATACAGTTATCAGAATCAGTCATTGAAATTCCAGATTGAGAAATTGCTTGAATGTCATCAGCACTGCTTATGCCCAACTCTGCAGGCCTCAATTTCTTTGCTCTCTTCAAATCCCTCAAATGACTATCATTTTCAGAGGCAGAACTTTCATTCCTAATTTGCCCTATTTTATTGCCATCATTTTCCCTTGATCTTTTGACTAACCAATTTTCCGAACTCTGAAGCAAAACACAAGTGCAGGTGAAACATATTTTAGTTAATACCAACAGCACAAAATTATAACCTAATGATATTTAAAAGTAATAACAACTGAATCATCATTAAACATAAAATAAATGATAAATTATCACAAATTCCAAACCATGTAAATAAGGCATCAAGCAAAGTATACAATTGGTCAATTCAACTAACTGCAATGTAATATAATTAAAACTTCAAAACGCATTATATCAAAAGCAAAGACTTAAATTCTTACACGTTCACCGCATTGATTAAAGATGTAATTGTTTGAACCTTTGGCATCATCAAGTGAAGGAGGGCTCTCTGGAGATGATTGGTCCATCGGATTCATTTCTATTTCAACAGTTCCACATTCTTCATTTCCTCCAGCTCTTATAGGAGACCTTGATGATAGTGAATGAGAATTCATTGCTCTATTAAATTTAGACACCTCAATATTTTGACCTCTAACATCCATTGGCATGCTATGTTTATCAACTCTGTCATTCTTGTCAACTCCATCTTTGACAAATGGACCATGAATCTGTTTGGACTGCTCACTGCGTGAAATCTCCCCTTCACCATTTTCAAGTGATTCCTTTCTTATTTTATCATCAAACTTGATATTAATTGAAACTGGGCTTTGCCCTAAAACCCTCCCAGCATCTGCAGGATCAGTATAACAAACATAAAATTAGCCTTTTGAAACCAAAATAAAAACAAAACAAAACAAACCTAATGCCACTCAAAAATGAACATTTCAAGAAGTGTATGCATAATGGCTGTACCAGCAGGAGTTGGCTGAAACAAAGTGGCACAGAAAGTGGCATCCAAGCATTTATAGATTGTAGCCATGTTTTCCATAAATGGTACAGGCCTCGGATCTGCCAATTTCATCCAATAGAAATTCAGCTTAGACAAATAATTATGCAGAGAAAAGCACTAGACGATTAAAAAGGTAGATTTTTTACCAAAACTATCCACCGTAAATTTAACAAATATAGGACCAATAGATATGATTTTTTATTGGAAAGTTTCAAAGCGCAAAATCCCCATACAAAATTCTATTAAAGAAAAAGTTTCCAATGAAAACAAAAGACTTCTCCTGACTTTTGATCAGTTTTCTTTTCTTTACAGACAAACCCAAAGAACCCAACTTTCATGATATTCATTATTTTAAAATAAATAAATAAATAAATCGAGTGCAGTAAGACTCATACCTCCATCAGCATATCGGGCTTTACAGACAGGGCAGACCGCACCAAACTGAGTCGAACATCGCATACAACAACTGCAATAAATAAAACCAAATTTAATATACCAAAAAAAAAAAGCAAAAAGAAGAAGAGACCAAATATGAACAAAATTGGCATGAAATAGCAAGATCAAGATGAAATCTTACTTGCATAAAATGTGATTGCAGGGTAGTAACATGGGTCGATCAAGAAAGTTTAAGCTGAAACATCAGTAAGGGCACCATGAAAAAAAAAATAAACATGTTATAGACTCGCAAAAAGAATTGAAACCAGCCAGCCTGCACCATTTGCATTCTAGCAAAACCTCAGAAGATTTAACAGAAGAAACCAGAAAAAAAAATAGCAAAAACGTAAGTTTTTGCATAAAATTATTTTCAAAAAATAAACAAAATAAAATAAGCAACGGAAGTTAAAAGTGCTAACCAGAGAGGGCATTTAAGCTCCAAACCCAGTTTTTGGAAATTAAGAACCCAGGGGTTCAGCAACAACCTGCCGTTAGAATCTCCCATTACCACTTACCAGCACACCACTCACTCTCACTCTCGCTCAAGTCTGAAACCGAAATCAAAATCGGCTTTTGCTTTGCTGCCAAAAACAGCATCGACCTTTCAGTCTTATCAGAGAGGTCTTTTCAAATTGCTTAACCGGGAAGGAGGATTGACACGCGTACGGCTGTGATTTATTTGGGAGGGAGGGAAATCTAAAAGAGCGGGTAAATGATTTTCTTTGCCGTTTCAGAAACTCCCGCTTTGTCAGCGCCCATATTTCGTTTCAAATATCACTTGCGCTTCTTTTTTTTTTTTTTTGGTTTTTCATAATTATTACTAAGTAACAATTCTAAAAAATATTTAATTAAATCCAGTTTGAATTTTCAACTTTGTTCGGCATATTATATATTTTAATTAGCGTCATTATTATAATTATTTTTTTTTTAACTATTTTGACCACCAGGTCCAGGACCAGCATCAAGCACAAGATTGTGAGTGCGTGGAGGGAAACGAAATAGTTTTAAATTTTAATCTAAACTCAATCCTCAAAAATAGCTAACATAATGTCTCATAAATAAATTTTACTTTTATAATTTAAAAAATACTATTGTCACCAATTATAATGGATTAGTTAGTAATGGCATTTTAAATTCATCTATTAAGATTTAAACATTAAAATTTTAATATATCACTGATTGTGAAAATAGCTCTATTCTTAAAGGAATTTTTTTTGTCACCAAATTTACTTTACAGTTCCTCTATTTTGTCCACCATTAATCTTTTTGTGTCTTGGGCAATTCTATCAAGCTTGTCCTCCTGCAGTCCACCACCACCAACAGAATCCTCCACATTATTAGTAATTTCATTCCCAGACAATCCCACCATGATTTTACCATCTTCTGGCTCCTCAGTCACAAAATTGGCCATATCAACTTGAGTGCTAATCTCACAAGCTTCTTCAACCAAATCCACACACCAAAGTGCAGCTGGTATATTAGTTTTTTCAACAATCTCTATTTCATCATCTGCAGCATTGGCTGCCTTCCCATCATCTGGTGCTGTTTCTGGCTCATTTGTGGCTTCTAAATCATGGCTAGATCCCAAACTCTTCTCCAAAAAGCAAACCGAATCGTCTTCATAGGACTCAGCTGCATCCATGGACTTGTCCTTATTAGGCGGTTCATCTCCAAAAACACTTTGTGCCTCTTCATTTGGGAGTATTGTTGCCTTCTCAATCTCCAGCAGCTTTTGGATCACTTCAGTGATTGAATCCACTAACCATTTATCATCATGCATATCTCTACACGGAGAAACAAAAATCCCATCTTTTTAAAAGACTCCAAGTTGGTTCAAGTAATTTAAGCAATAAATATGACACCAAAAGTCTTTTTACCTTTCAGGATCCAGTCCTGCAGAAATGAGGGCTGATTTCATAAGATTTATAAGAATCAAGGTGTTGTTGGAAAAGTATCCTTCATGCTTTGCAATTTCCACTATAAATTGCAGATCCAGAATGAACTGCTCAAGCAAACCATGAAGAAAGATGAAACAAGTTTATATGTAGATATGCATTCTGCCAATTGCACCAAAACCTCAAGTATAGAGAGGGGGAAAAAAATAAAACTAAAATAAAACCTGCTTGGAACGGAGAGAATCTTCTGCCGTCAAATTCTCCTCATTCATGTCCCGCCGGATTTCTTTCTCATTTGAAATGAAAATAAATATGGTCTCTATAAGCTCCTTCAGTATCTCCAATAACCATTCCTTTTCGAAAACATCATTCTCAGCTAGTCTTTCCAAGTACCTCAGTTCTAGAAAGAATACCTAACAATGACACCAAAATCAAATAACCAAACATTTAAACTAGACCTAGAAACTACAATTTCTCTTACTATATAGGAGTCAAACTGTTTCTCACCTAAAATGAATGCACATGCAAATTTTGCTAAAAATTTGTTAGCCAAATCTTGAACTTTACAAGTCAGTCTAGGATAGAACATTTTCTATTTCAGTTCCATTTGTGGTTGTAATTGGCAATGCTAAGAAGCGATTTACCTGTAAGGTAACAGAGGGCAACACATCCTGAAATGCATTAGGATCGCCCTGCCCATCCCTGCAAATTTCAGGAGCAAATTTGTAGCTAGTTTCAAGGGACATCACCCTGTGTATAAATTTCTGACAAAATTGTACTTTGGGCTGACTTGAAGCTTCTTGAATGCCCAATATAAAACTATCAAGCTCCTTCTCATAGCTACCAACACGACAATTTGTAATTTGGTCAGAACTGATGCAACTAATGCCCCCGAAGATGCGTTTAACCATGCTGGAAAAGAGTTGCTCAATTGCTGAGACATTGGCTACTATAGAAATCTGTTGGTGCGGTGACATAGCAAAATTAATTCTTGAACCACCTTTTTCAGCAACATCTGTTCCATTGATGATGGCTCTTTCAAGGATAACAATATACTCTGTGAAGAGATTCATGAGTGCACCATGGACTGAACCTTCCATTTGAAGGGCAACTAATGGGGTAACATCTTCCGTGATAGACTAAACAATGAGAGGATACAAGTAAGAACAACAGTCTTTACAAAACAAAGGATAACATTGAAGTTCAGATAGACAGTCATTTTGAATTCTTATGAGAGTACATTATATATCTATTTACATGCACAGAAACATTTTAATGTGAATATCCAGTTATACATTTTTCAACGATAAATTTATTCCACATAAAGGATATGCATGCACAAATGCAACATCACTTATTAGTTTCCTTCACCTTCTTGGTTTTAGTATTATAGATCAATCTTCATGTTAAACTTATAAAGGCATACAAAAACTTCTAAGATCTACCATAATACAATTCAAACAAACCTGCAAAAGCATTACAAACTTCCAACCACTGTTAGTAAGAAGGCAATACTCAGGTTGTTCTTCAAGAACCATGGAGCACCTTTCATCCATGATTTCAGATAAAAGATATCTGCTCAGTTCCCAAGAATCAGTAACCGCAAAGATACCAATAACTCTCTTAAAATGGTCCATGTGAAAATGTAGAACCTTTTCCATACAAGGGCGAATCAACTTGATTAAGTATGGGAGTAACACTAATCTCTGACTTTCTAACAAAGAGCAAAATGACACTGAAACCTTCACTGCTTCTACTGCTGTTGACAATCCACCACTTATTTCCAAGATGGATTTAACATATTGATCAAAATAAGCGAAAAATACTGTGGTCTCTTCAAGGGCCCACTGGATAAGCGCTGATGCATAAGGACAAGTTTCTCCATATAAGATGACAAAGCCTTTTGCTGCTTGAGCAATCAAAGAAAATACTAATTTTGCAAGTTCCCTGATGTACACTCCATTCAAAAAAGATTTAGAACTCTGCAAGTTATGAATTCCAGTCGCTATGCGTGAATGGTAATATTTAAGTAATAATTGAGTAGCAATATTATTGTCACCCAGTCTGCAAAGTCCCACTAGTGATTTTTGAAGTTCTGGTGAAGTTATTCTTGGGTTTTCAGCCACTCGAGTCAACTGCAGTGCAAGCATGGCTTTCCTCTCAGAAATCTCAGAGTGATAAAACCTTAACTCTTCAAGGGGATAACTTTCCTCAAACTGCATGTCTTGAAAACGTTCCTCCTCCAGTTCTATAATGGTGAGAGCTTCCTCTATCCTGTTTTCTGAGAATAGAGTGTCTAAGTTCTCCAAAATATTGTCTATTCTTGAAGGTGGCTCAGCACATATAGATTCTTCAATAACCGGATCATTTGCCTCATCAGACAGAAACTTTAAATATACGCCATCAGCAAGCTCTTTCACCAGACTCTTTTGAGTTGAAACATGATTTTTCAGTTGCATTACCTCATTTCCCAAGCTCTTTACTTCTTCAAATATACTACACCATTAAAAGCCGCAATCTCACTTATATTTCAAATCACATGGAAAATATACAAACATCATTTAAGCTTTAAAGTTAGCAGCATTTATTGGTTTTAAATTTCCAGAAATTCGGCTTGAGATGTTACCTAATGAAGGCTGTGTAATTGGAAAAGATGCTTTTGTGAAAAACTTCATTTGACGCTACCTTTAACTCCAGTAGTTCTGAACAAAGATGCTTAATGCCCTGCACATCAACAGCATGAGTTTTGACTTAGCCACCATTAGTTAGGAAAAATAAAAAGAAAAAAGAATAAGAAGAATGAAAATTAAGGTGCTTTACTCTTTGACACTCAGATCAATTTTTCAACGCCCGAATTCCAATATAAGAAAATTTAGATATAACTTGCATTAATTTTAATTCATTCGAAAATTTAAATTTTTTATCTGGCTAAGATAAATATTGACCTGCAAGAAACTCAGTTTTAAGCGTTGAAAATATACAGAAGCTTTAATACTTGTAAAATGTCTCAAAACTAAAATATTTTCTGCATAAACTCTAAAGATGTCAAATTATCCAAGAGACCAACTTGAATAAACAGTTTGCAAGTTAATATAAACTCAACTAGAAAATCTGAAAGTTAACCAGAATAGCATATAAATGAACTCAAAAAGCTTCAAGCAAGTCTCTGGTCTTATAATTGGCTCCAAACACACTTGTTTAGATCTCTGCAATCCATTCCCAGAAGTTGTCCCTTGTTTTTTCTGCTGTGTGCAAAGCTTTCATGTGAAATAAGGGTATCGTAGTCTTTTTAAAGTACAAGAAACGTTAGGTTCCGGCTGTAGCTTTCTAAAAGATGACTATTTTTTTTCTAAAAGATGATTATTTGATAGCCAAAAAGTAACGTATATGAATATACCCAAATAAAGAAAACCAAAAAAAATCCAATCTTTTTTCTTAAAGCTTTATCTTTTATCTTGTATCTTTTTTTTCCTTTTTCTTTTCTCTTCTCTGCAATAGAAAATGAATAATTTTGTATGAGAACAAAAATATTACCTTTCCAGTCATGGATTCAGGCTCGGCGTCATCATCAAGGTCGCTGGAAACAGACGACACGTCGGAGTCGGTTCCGAGCTGCGTGGAGTCCTCCATTAATTCAGAATGGTCTCTGAAACGGAATCTAGTGGACGTGGAAGAAGATTCCATGGAAAACGGTTACCCAGTAAACAAGCACGCGTGCGAATTTGAACAGATTTCATTGGGAATTTAATCGAAATTCAAGAGCCGGTGAGAAAAACAAAGGTATGCGTTGGAGCTGTCCGTCGTCGTTTTCTGCTACTCTCAACTATGCGAGCTTTGGTTCCTTCGTTCAACAACGAGAAAACGGCCCCAACTAACGGTTTCTTTTGTTTTTGGCGGTGAACACCCTGCTGGAGTTTTTCTTTTTTTCATTATTATATTTATTTCAGTTTCCCAATTGTTTTTTTTCGCCTTATTTTTTATTTTTTATTTTTCAGTAGTAGTTGTAGTAGTAGTATTTCTCAAGGAACGCCGTCGTTTGACAGAAAGAAAATACGGGAAATTAGTTATTGACTGACTCGACGACGTCGTGGTTTTCTCAACGGTGTCTTTTCAGCCTCGAAGAAGAAGAGGAACGGCGTCGTGTATATCGGGGTTTGGCATTTGCATAAAACAAAACAAAACCAAACCAAAAAAACAATTTTTTGAACTGAAACGAAAGGGTCTCATAAAGTAATCGCTTTCGCTTCACTTATCCTAACAAACCCCGTTGTTGGTTCAGTCAAAACAATAGCAAATGCCATTGCCTTGGCTTCACTTCCTCACCGCTCTTCTTCTTCTCGGAGCGAACGATGTCGTCGTCTTCGTCGCCGGCGAAGACTTCACCGGCGACTACTCCAAGCTCTCCGGGATTATAATCCCGGGTTTCGCTTCCACACAGCTCAGAGCATGGTCGTTTCTTGATTGCCCTTTCTCTCCTCTCGATTTCAATCCCCTCGATTTGGTCTGGCTCGACACTACCAAAGTATTATGCTTAAACCCCATTTCCCATTTTGTTTCTTTTTCTTTTAACAATAAAGTGTTTGGATATATTTGTCAAAGTGAAGGAGCTAAGATTCTGTCTTCTTCTTTTTGTTTGTTTCTAAAAAAAAAAAGTATTTTCTTGTTTGTTTGTTTGTTTGCAGCTTCTTTCTGCTGTCAACTGTTGGCTTAAGTGCATGTTACTTGAACCTTACAATCAAACAGATAACCCAGAATGCAAGTCACGGCCTGATAGTGGTCTTTCAGCAATCACTGAACTTGATCCTGGGTACATCACAGGTATATATTCCAATCCTTCAGGTAACAATGTCCTTTTTATTGCTATGAGCTATACACAAATATTATATAAATATATATATATATAATCTGAGTTTAACAGAGGTATATGGCAGCTGGGTTAGTTAAAGTTTGGTTCTTTATTCCCTGCAGGCCCTCTTTCTTCAGTGTGGAAAGAATGGATTAAGTGGTGTATTGAGTTTGGAATTGAGGCCAATGCAATCATAGCCGTTCCATACGACTGGAGGCTGTCTCCGTCGAAGCTCGAGGAGCGAGACCTCTACTTTCACAAGCTAAAGTTTGTATATTTATTCATTTGTATATTTATCCATTATCTCAAGTTTGTATACTTATTTATTGTTAGAAACATGTTTATTTTGTTTATTTTAATAATGTTTAGGCTTTTCAGATATTCTTGTTTCTTTTCAGACTAACATTTGAAACTGCAATGAAACTTCGTGGAGGCCCCTCGCTGGTTTTTGCTCATTCATTGGGTAATAATGTATTCCGTTACTTCTTGGAGTGGTTAAAGCTGGAAATTGCACCAAAACATTATAATCAATGGCTGGACGAACACATTCATGCCTATTTTGCTGTTGGTATGGTTTCAAGGCATAAAAACCACTAATAGGTTTACTTTATTGGCATGGTTATCACTTATCATGCATACTGTATTTATTTTGCTTTGTTTTGTTGGGTTAATTACAGGCTCTCCTCTTCTTGGTGCAACTGAGACAGTAAAGGCGGTACTTTCAGGACTAACATTTGGTCTTCCTGTTTCTGAGGTTAAGAACCTATTTCTCTGAGCCCCTCCCGTCTAAAGTCACATTTTACTTTCTGGAAAGCAATTTTGCTTCTTAATTTTCCCAAATAGTGTAGTCTTTCAATCCATTCTAAGAAATCTTTTTGTTACGATGTAAATTGACGCTGTAAGTCACACTTTCAGGGTTCAATCTTAACTAACGAATATCTTTTCACTAGTTTGTTTCCAAAATGTGAGATTTTTATTTTGCTGGTTATGGATACCTGTATTAAGACATGCTTGTCTTGTATTTTGGTGATAATCAGGGGACAGCTCGATTGATGGTCAATTCATTTGCTTCATCTTTATGGATGTTGCCAATTTCAAAGTATTGCAGGGCAGATAATGTCTACTGGAAGCATTTCTCTGGGGGAAGCAGAAAGGCTTATAGCACATATGACTGTGATGAAAATGAGTTTCAAGGAAACTTCTCAGGATGGCCAACAAATATAATTAATATTGAAGTTCCTTCAACGCCAGGTAAGAATTTGAGTCAATTGTAGTTTTGTACGTATGATATTCATATGCTCATGTGTGCTGTGTACATTCTATATTCACAGGATTTTATGCCTATCCATCAGTTAATGATGTAGTTGAGACTAATTTGTCTTGTGCGGAATGTGGACTTTCTACTCAGTTATCTTTCTCTGCCCGAGAAATAGCAGATGGGACCTTTTTCAAAGCAATAGAGCATTATGATCCGGACAGCAAGTGGCTCTTACACCAGTTAAAGAAGTGGGTTTTTGTTCTAGGATGACAAACAGATGCTTTCTGTATACTTATGAATTGTTTATGAGCTTAATTTTTATAAGTTTTCTAGACCAATAGATGTTATTAGATGGCATTTTCAGTGCTATACTTGTTCTAACTATATGGTTCTACTTCTATGACACTTCGAATTTTTATCAAATGTAGATGATTATTTTTTATCAGTTCAGCTTCCATATAGGACTGAGATTGCAATTATGTGTATTTCAGGTCATATCATGGTGATCCAGTTCTAAATCCACTTACACCTTGGGATAGACCACCAATAAAAAACATTTTTTGTATCTATGGGATAGATATGAAGACTGAGGTATAATTGCATCTTCTAGTAAAAAGAATATTTCTATATGACACGGCTAAATCAACCTTTTCATTTTAGTCATTGCTTTGATGTCGGGTTTTCATGTCACATTGATGATATTGGAAATGTTCATTGATCTGTTGCCTTGGAAATGAATAGTCTTTTTTTATTATTCTTTATATTGTTAAGATTTTTTAGTAATAAAGTAATTCTCAAAACCAAAATCTATAGTAAATATATGAAGCTTTTTTTTATTCTTTTATTTTTGTACAAGCATCTGAGAACTTGAGGTTTTGTGCACTCCTACCAAAGGGGCTTTAAGATTTATTTTTCTAGAATTATAGAATATTGTTTAGGGGTTGTGGGTACTTTTAAAATACTTGTAATTTTTTTTTGTATGCTTCATCTTCGTTTTAATCTTTTTTTCTTTTTTCTTTCTTCTTTAGGTTGTTGTTTGAATGACTTGCATTAGGATGAACTCCTAGTCATCCTTTCTATCATAGTATTTTTAAGTGACATTCTTTTGTTTAGTATGAGAAAGATACTCAGTGTTAGTTATAGTCACACGTGTATAGTGAGAGGAAAATACTTGGACTGATTAGAACATTAGAGCTTGTTTTCTTGAGAAGTTAAAGTTATACCTAAGCATGGTTACAACACATGGGTTGACTTTGATAGTTATATATTGCAAACTGAATCACGGCTACCATTGTAATTTTTGCTGTTATTGTTCTATGTGCCTCATTTATGATTTTTCAATCAGTTTTAATGACATTTTAGATAGCTTCTACAGTTGTTTGGTTTGATAACATTCTTTCCATGTTTAGCTGGTGGTTGACTTCTGATAGCTTCAATTTAGTATCTTGGCTATCTCAAAACAGGTTGGCTATTATTTTGCACCAAGTGGCAAGCCTTACCCTGATAACTGGATCATTACGGATGTGATTTATGAAGTTGAAGGATCACTGTTCTCAAGGTAACACCATAACTGTCCTCCCTGTTGGATCATTTATTAACTAAACCAAATATATAACATGTACAAAATAAAATTGCATCATAATCTTGTAGGTCAGGGAATCTTTTTGAAGGAAATCCAGGAGCTGCAAGTGGGGATGAAACTGTAAGCTGAAGTATCTACCTGCTATTGTGATTTCAACCTTACAACATAGATAATTTTCTTTCATTGTTTCTTTCTGCTTTCCTATATTTGGAATTTTATGTAATGGCAGTTTAGTAAACTAAATTTTTTAACAGGTACCATACCATTCTCTTTCATGGTGCAAGAATTGGCTTGGAACAAAAGTGAACATAACGAGGGCTCCTCAGGTATGTTTTGTCATTTTAGTTCCAATAATTTGTTAAGAAGTTTCATTGTTTTCATGATTCAACCTTCTTTAGTGCTTAAGTGCTTATATCTTTCGGTGATGCTTTTTATTGTATATGCTGATAACTTATGGAAAATACAATTAATATTTTCTATACCTATTGCATATTTTTTTGCTAGAATATCTTCTGTATTTAAACATGTATGTTTCTTCACCAGTAGAATTTTGATTATTTATTTTTTCCACCAGTAGAATTTGATTATTTATTTTTTCTTCTTTAAATTTCAGGCGGAGCATGATGGATCTGATGTACAAGTAGAATTAAATGTGGAGCATACTTATGATGAAGATATTATTCCTAATATGACAAGATCACCCAGGGTTAAGTATATAACCTACTATGAAGATTCTGAAACTATTCCAGGAAAGAGAACAGCAGTTTGGGAACTTGATAAAGGTGCGTACATTTTCCAGCTGTCATAAACTGAAGCATAAGTCTACTCTAGAACATCAACTTTATACAGTGTCTAACTAGATTGCATTGGTTATTATGCTAGTAGAGACAAATTGATTATAGCAAGCATCATTATATAGTAATAGATTTCAAATATTTTCTCCTTTTCACCAATTTGGGGTGTGAGTTATGAATTGATGAAAAATACAAACTTGAGATAAGCATGTTAGGTTAGTCTTTTGTTTTATTATTTAATTATTTTGTCAACTTACTTTTCCAGATTTTGTTAGCAGGAATACTCCTACTAATAGGTTGGTACTTTATGATTATATATGAAGTCCCGATAAGTTTCCAGATTTTAAATTGTTAGTAATTTCTCATTACAGGAAAATTGAGTTTATCTTCTTGAACATTATCCTTAATGGGTTTTTTTCCCCGAAATAACAAGTGGGTATAATACTGTCATTAGGAAAAGATTAATAACAGAAGCTATGCATGTGAAATTGACATTATCTTCTTGTAGCAAATCACAGGAACATTGTTAGATCCCCAGTTCTAATGCGGGAGTTGTGGCTTCAGATGTGGCATGATATTCATCCCAATGCAAAATCAAAATTTGTTACGAAAGGTAAATCTTTCTCTTCTCTTTGCAATCACATGTTACCTTGAGCAGAATTTTACTGATGAAAAATGTTCAACAGCCAAGCGTGGACCACTGAGGGATGATGATTGTTATTGGGATTATGCAAAAGCTCGATGTGCATGGGCAGAATACTGTGAATACAGGTTAAAATTATTTCTTTGTTGTAACTACAAAATAGCATATTTCTTTTTCATCATTTCTTGACCTTCATATACTGCAATGCAGATATATTTTCGGGGATGTACACTTAGGACAGAGCTGTAGGTTAAGGAACAATTCAGATGTCCAACTCTTGAATTATTTATAGATTAGAAGGTGATATTTTCCCTCCCTCTGTACTTATATACTGAAGTTTAACATCTTGTTGACGAGTTAAACGATAAAAACACTTAACCTCCTTAATGAAAAAAGTCAGATTGCATCTCGAGCGTCTATTATCCTGAACAACTTTTAATGTCGCTTGCAAAAAAAAAATTAAAATTTCACTTTTAGTGAAACTTTAATCGGTTCCCTAACATAATGAGCAAATTAACTGATATATTTTAGTTTCATCATCATCGCAGGTGCTGGCACCACACGTTCAATTCTTTGTATTCTTGCCTAAGACATGTAATAATCGGTGGAGTATAAAGAGGTCTACCTCCTTCAATCTATCTCGCAGCTGCCGTGAAATTCCATCTGATCTTCTTTGTTGATAGCATAGCCCTCCAAATTACCAGCCACCTTTCTGATAATATTTTCATTATAGCTTCTTGTAAGTATTAAGAGATAATGAAAGCAATTTGACAGATCTTTTAATTGACTCTTTCACACGAAGGGTAGAGATGTATCAGTCTGCATCTTACAACTTATTTTAGGAATAGGTGTTGAAGAAAATTTGGCATTATTTTTTACAATTTTATAGTTTATTCATTTGTTACTAAATTTTGGAGGCAAGTGATTTATGGGAGGATTTTAGTGTTTCTCTCTGGGCAAAATCCAAGGGACCACTGATTCGAATCCATCAACTTTAAGACTTCAATCTCCGTGGATGATTATTTGCAATTGAAGTGTCGTTTTTATCATTTTTCTATGCAAATTTTCTATACCAGCATTGAGAGTCACTCTGTAGTTGGCGCTTCAATTGTTAGATGAGCAGCAAATAAATAAGGGTAGATAAGGAGTAACTTTAAAATGTGGTTCAGATTCTTCATGAAGAAAGCTGATGAAAAAAGTAATAACTATTCCAATTCTACATCTTGTATCACAAGAAAGCCAATGAAAAATCCAATTCTAGATTTGCATGCCCATCCACACCACAATGCTTAATAGGCAGAGTATCACAAAGGTATACAATTTAAAAGAAGGAAAGAAGATACATCCTTTAAATGCAAGAAGTTTCACCCCCCAAAAAAATTTAAAAAAATAAAATAAAAATTAATCTAGGTGTGCTTTTTGATCTCAAAGGAGTATTTTAGTTCCATATGGCATCTTCTGTCGTCGTCTTCGAACTGCATAAAATGGCCAAAAACAAAAAAGAGTCAATATATATACAATTATGCATGCAAACAATATTAAAATTCAATTTTATGCATGTATGAACTAATTTCCAATACCTTAAGCTTGGCAGAGTAAACTCCCCTTGCAAGCACCCCGGATGGAGTGATCTCCTCATCCAAAGTATAAACATATGGCTCTCGTTGAGGAGCAAACGTACCCAACATTCCTTTGCTCTGATCAACTGAAACCCAAACAGTTAAAAACTTAACCAAAAAATAAAACAGTTTGAAAATTTATCATGTACAACAATATGCAAACTCATCTGATAGAAAAATAATACATAGTTAATACAAATTTGAAACATTGTGATGCACACATTCATTTCGAAATTTCAAGATATTGTATCATACATGAGTTATTTTCTAGTTAATCAAGTGTTTCACTTAAAACAACAGCTATCAAGTATAAGTTTTCAACAGAGGTCAAAAACAGATCATGCTTCGTACCGTGGCAGTACTTCAAGTTCAATGAATAGAGTAAAATTCATAAAATCATTTAAAGCTGTTCGTGAAATAATCTGACCAACATAATGCTACTTGCTTCAATTATGATACAAAAAATGTTGGTCGCAAGGCAAACCCCAAACATGATTCTAGATTACTGGTGCCAAATTGACATAGGAAGTTAACAGCTCCTAAGAATATCAAACATGGAAGTATGATTCTTAAACATTCACCAAAAGATATGATGTCCATGGATTTGTTGTTGGTAAAATCTTAAACAGCTCAATCTATAATAACATACATAATGGTTAAAGGGTAAAAGACTAAAAGAGAATCAAAATGAATTTACCAGTATTATTCCTGTGATATAGAGACAACTTTTGCAACATATAAGGAAGCTAAATCATGTTGAATGAGATCTCGACTTTGAACCTTCTCTACTGCAGTTTATCCATTGAGCAAGGAAAAATAAAATACACACCTTGAAGTCCTCCTTTCCACACAGTGTTGGAATATGTGAGGCCTGAAACGATATTGTGCAGAACACTAAATGTTAGCTTAAGCCGATATTCTGATCCTTCTCGGAGTGTAAAGAGGACACGTCCACTCTCGTTATCACTAACAGGCAAGGGAGTATTAATTTCTCCAGAATCATTGGAGATAATTCCAATCGAGTGAAACTTGACCTCAGGTTCCATTTGACCTAATAATAATTAAAAATTAAAAATAAAAAACAACTAAGATAAGAAATACTAGATGAACTGAGAGTTATATAATTCCAAAGACAAACCATTTAAATCATTTTCCAAGCAACCAAGCAGCTTCTCTTTCCACCTCCTTAAGCTATCATCATCCTACAAATCACAGTTGATTTTCAAAGTTAAAATGAGAAAACTCAAGTACCTTGATCTATCAACGTCACACATACTCGTTCATCTAAAGGATTATTACATTTGGGTGTTACTCACTGTAAATTCTGAATGGGAAAATACAGTACTCAAGTAGTTGGAGTGACTAAAATCACCACTACCATTGGTTGGTGATTACATGTTTATATGTCAAAGTTCATGGAGTAAAAGAAATGATTTAGCACAAACAAAGAACATGATATTTATTTATTTTTAACAGTGATAGATACAAGGGGAACTACTCTAAAATGCTATTGGGTTTCTACATGACATTGATATCCTCTACTTGAACTTTCAATGACATTATAATCATAAAATGCCTGACAGTGCGCCGTGGGACACGCATTCAGCGAGAAGAAACAGTAAAACAATTCAGACTTTAAAATTTAGATGCAAAAGTTGACAAGCCACATAGGCAGCTTTCAAGAAATAAAATAAGAATTAAGAACCACAAACACATTTTTCAATAAAGAATCAAAACAAAGAGTTTGAGATTATGAATAGATGAGTTCACATTTGCTCTGGTTTTAGCTACAAAAACCCTAAGCTGCTCACTTTAAATTTTTGCGGCGCTTGTCTGAGCAACCATAGATGACATTACTGGGTTTGGACAAAAATCTTATAAAAAAAAAAACCATTTACAAAAATTCAACAAACGATTAAACCAAATATAACTCCAAGTTTTATTACAAGCTAAAGAAGGAAACAAATTGAAGTCTGTAAAAGAAAAAAGGAAAAAACCTTGTCTTTCTCAATCTGTTCCTTGAGTGAAACCAAAGGCCCAGGAACAAAACCAGCAGCAATCCCATCAACCTTAGTATCATCGTCATCTTCTTCTCCAGCATCACAAACCCCACTTGGTTTCTCACTCATTTCCTTCTGCTTTTCTCTTCTTTCCTCACAACCAACACAACGTGAAGAACCTCCCGATGATGGCCCAGCTTCCGATGCTCTCTTCCCATCCTCCATCTCTCTCTCTCCCCGTGACAGTGACCACTCCAGAAAAAGGCACAAACCCTTTCAAAAAAATTTTCAGCCACAACTCAAAACCGAAGAATTAGGCCACAAAGGGTGACAGAAAACGTATATATATATATATATAATATAGTATTATAAAATATCAAAAAATATAT